>JAYJMB010078555.1:5555-22393 GCA_036873735.1 Pouteria campechiana
GCACATGGTTTAGAAAATTCCTGTTCTGAAACGAGAAACTATTTGTCGGTTTGTCTTCTTTTGAAGCTCTAGAAGTACTGTAGTACTCCTGTCTTTTTCAACTTTTATGACAGGTGGAGTTTTCCTGTGGGCGGCCCGATGAAACCTTAGACGATGTTGAAGTCGGGTCCAATCAGAAACTGAAGCCTGAACTCGTTTAGTCGAAGAATGGATACGTATGCATACATATGTATATATATGTATGTATTTATGTATATATATATATATATATATTGAAATAAGTGTCTAGGATGTGTTCCAATGTGCATACCACTCATTAGTTCAATTGGCTCATATGATGCATTGCTGATCCAAGGCCTTTATGCCTGGTTTTGTTCTTTACCTGAAAGAAAACTTTGCAACATGCAGAACCAGTTTCTCAAAACTGTATTGAATATGCACTACTTATTGAGTTGCAATTTTAATTGAAGTCTGTCTATTTGTGAGTGCACAAGTGTGTGTGAATATTCCTTGGTATTGGTTTGTTGTCTTTTCTTGAATGTCTTGACATTGCATACCTGATTGTCAATGGATCATCTTCTATATCATGTACAATTTTTGTTACTTGGTGCAATTTTGGTTTAAGCAGAATTTTGATTCAATTGTATCTATTTTCTTTTTCAATTTGAATTCTCTTTTACAGCCAAATAATGGCTGATTTAGACTACCTATCATGTCAGATTTGAATCGAGAGCTGTGGAAATGCGAAAGGTTTTTGCCACTTTGAAAGCCATAGTGGAGGTGATAGAGTTGCTTGCCAGGGATGCACCTATGGATGGAGTGGCCAGGCAGATTAAAGAGGAGGTGAGGTTTGCCCTTTTTCATAAAGGATGGCTCTAACAATTATCCTTGGGCGAGTGGGGTTGCAAAGAAGATTAATCTTGTACTTTTACCTTCTAAACATAATGCAGTTAAGGGCTGACTTGGCTTGCTTTAAATGTCCATTGATGCCATTAAATTGCAGTGCCACATAACCTTTTCTCCTCTATTTGCTCGATTTTTTAATCAATTTCCATGAGCCCTTCTAAGTAATTTCAAGTTTATCAGGACATGCTTTCAAAATTTCAGGTGGTTCTGGATTGTGAAGATGTTTAAATTTTTGATTTTTCATTTGGCTAGGGTCTGTGATGTAGAATGGGAATAGGAAAGGGAGAGAGAAGAGAAGTTGTTTCCTCTGTTTCTCAAAATTTGGATTGCTTGCTATGGCTTACAATGCTTTTATTTATAAATGAAAGTCTCTCAAATTAGGTAAACGGACCTAAGCTTAGCAAACTGATTCTTCAAGAGTGCCTTTTTCATTTTCCAACAGTTTTTTTCCTTTTCCATCTAACAAATTATCCATTTTTCAAAGCTCATTCTCAATCCCCATGCAATAGCTTGCTTCCCTATGTTCAGTACTTGTGCTTGATAGTTGAAATTTCTCCCAACATGACTTTGATAAGCGTAGGAAGGTGTTACTTGGTGTGATGGTAAGGCTCTTTGCTTGTGTCCTTTGTGGCACAGGTTTGAGTCATGGAAATAGCCTCCAAAAATAAAGATAAGGTTGTGCACAATTTTTGCCCTCCCCAGGCCTTGCATTGGAGGGAGCCTTGTGCATTGGGTGCGCACTAAAACTTGACCAGGGTGTAAACCGCAACAACTATAATTTGAATGTGAATTTTTCAAATATAAAATAACATTTCTTTGATTGCTGGCTGGCATGGGCATCTTCTATTCACTGAAATGCTACTATAAGAACTTTTTCTCAACCATCTTTGTCTCACATTGTTTGTGGCAGTTGAGAAAGATAAAGAAATCTGATGCGGTGCTGACAGGGGAACTAGTGCCATACAATATTGTACCCTTAGATGGACCAGCATTAACCAATGTCATTGGATTCTTCCCAGAAGTAAGTTTCTCCTCCCATTTCATGTTCCAAATTCCTATGCGGTCAACTGCTTCCTGTCAATTATAGCCATTTTCTGTCTGAACTATGTATTTCTTGGTTCCTTGTCATGTTCTTCATTATTATAATTGAGCTTCTATCTAGTTTTGACTAGCCTCTAAGTTGCCAGGGACTGTCTCTCTCGCAGCTGGATTTAAACATTTCTCATTTCTGCATTTAGTAGTTCTTCCCAGGAGTATTCTTTTTTCCATTCTGATTATATATGTTGTATATGATAATTATTCAGGTTAAAGCTGCAATATCCGCAATAAGTCACATGATAGATTTTCCCCGCCTTCCTTCTGATTTTGAAGTTTCTGATGTGAGGAATTTGGATATGTTTCATCTCCTAGAATTTGTGTTTGGTTTTCAGGTATATATGCTTGTCTCCTCCCTCCTTACTACCTTTAATTTTTTTTTTTTGATCATTTCACTTGCTCCTGACTGGTTTGATTTTCAGGAAATTCTGTCTGGTGAAGATATGATTTGTGAAACCCATTGGTATTTGTCAAGAATTAGCAAAAATCTAAAATCTATTACAGTTCATCCTGCATTAATTTATTGAGCAAGCTATAAGTGGGTCCAGACCAAGGGGAAAACTTGCCTATTTGATGAGCTGTTGTTTTGTTGCTTGTTTCATAATGAAGATTACGAAATGAATCACAAAGAAATGAAACCCAGACAACAATTCTTACAGATGAAAATTCCTTGGCTTGAGAATTTCTTTTATCTTTCTTTCCTAAAAAATCATCAATGTGTGTTTGGTTGGGTGTAAAAGGGTGTGTCGCGTAATGGAGAGTGTATTGTAGAAAAGACTATAACATGATGATTAGAGTGTAGCAAGGTATATATTTCATTTCATCTAGTGTTCATAATATCAATAAATACCTATTTATCGGTGGCCCAGAAAAAAAATTATTATGGTTTTTTTTTGAAACTTTATCAGAAAAAATAGAAAAATAGAGAAAATCTGCAAGATTTTTTATAAAAATTTATATTAAATTATGATAAATATAATACATAATTTGAACAAAAAATTAGACTAAAAATGCCACCGTTGAATTAATAATGGAAATACACATGAGAAATGCTTATAAGCAGACAAAAGGAGAGTACATCTTAACAAAAAACATGTAAGTATTTAAAATATAAACATATAAAGATTCACAGACATACAATCTTGCACAACCAAAGCTTATTAAAATTCTAAAGTAATTAATTACTTTTTAATAATGTTTCATATTTATTATGTATAAATTTGTAATAAAAAATATTTATATATTGAAACTAGATATGTTTGTTTAACACATATGTTAATAAATAGATTATGTAAATGAGATTGAAAAAACACAATCCTCCATATTATTAATTTAATTTAATGAAAAAAAATTAAAAAAAGGATTAATTAAAAAGAAAAAACTTGTTGGATGAAAAACAATGCACAAAATATGTAATTATGTTGATATTATCATGATTTAAAGCCTCAAAGTGTTGCATTTGAGGGAATATATTGATTTAGGTTTTTTTCCCTCAAAATCCCTTTTTAAAAATAAAAAATAAGAAAATGGAAAGTCTGTAAAGAGAAATAATTTTTTTTCGAAAGATCTATCATCTTGGAAACATTATTAAGCATAGATAATAACAATTTTGGGCTTAATTAGATGATTTGGGGAAATCTCTAAATTGTACGCTCTTCCCCAAATATTAAAAAAATATCTAAATCTACCTTTGATTGTTGTTTAAATTTATTGTTTTCAGTGTAAAAACATATTAAAATACATACCAACCAATTTCGAATGCAAAAAATAAACAAAAGGGGGAGAAATCTCATTGTTTTCGCAGAAATAGTTTCTAATGTTTGAACTAAAAAAGTTAGATTTCATCTTTCAAATGTTGTTTTTCTTCCCCAAAATCAACATGGAAGTTTCAAAACTTCTTATTTTTTGTGGGAGATGGGATTTCGCAGCAAAAGAAATGAGTTTGGGGGTGATTAGAAGCCAAAAAATGTCTGCATGGATATTTTCTGTCCCAAATCAATTTTATCATTTAGGACCACGATAAAATCGACAATATCTCGAGATACTGTCAATAAATTGTGATAATATTGATAATATTGTAGATATTATCAATATTTTATGTAAAACGTGGATAATATCATTTTTAGATAACTTATTGTATCATTAGGATGAAGAAACGATATTATCAACAATAGTATTTTCGATAATGTCGATATTAAGAATGCTAATTTCACCAATCCAAATGCACCCTAAAGAAAGTTGGAAGGGATATATGATACATTAAAAGTGGATGGAGGCTTCTCAATAGCTAATGGTGTCAAATACTCAAATCCCTTTTCTCACTACGTCATTGATAATTAGTTCCAATAATGTTGTTTGCTGCTACTAATGGTTGGATCTGCATGCATCACCGTTGTAATGGTTAGAAGGTTATTGCTATCTTTTGAGCTTCATTATGCTTGTGTCAAAAATAAAATTTCATTATACTGAAACTTAAAACCACTAAAAAAATAGGAAAAATCATAAGGGCAATTTTCATAAACGGTGCGTTCGGCAAGAGGTGGAATTGGGGATGAAAATCAATCACCATGTTAATAATAAATGGTTGTGATATTTACCTAACCCACCTGTCATAACAACCCTATTTTGGCCTTATCATTACATGTTATTACCTTTTATTTATTTGCCTTTATTTTCTTTATGGTTACCATCATTTCCTATTATTCGGACATCATTTACATCTCTATTTTCATTTCCCTTAACATTTGTCTTTATTTACTTTATAGCTAACATCATTCCCTATCATCCCGACATCATCTATATCTCTATTTCATTTCCGTCAACGTTTACAATTATCAAAGTAGTTTTTGTCCAAATAATTTCATTTACTTTGTTGTGTTTTGATATGCAGTGTTGTGATATTTTAATGATGAGATATAGTTTTACCTTGAGCACTCTATATCTGTCATATTATGGTAAAGGCAGTACAATACATCTCAAAAATTTGGTATACCGATGTGATACCCTGACTTTTCTGTCTCAGTTAGGGATCACATTGCCAAAATTCACACTTGAAACAAGTGAAGATTGACAAAATTGAACCCTTTAAAACAACCCCAAGATCGCTAGAAGTTAGTCTCAAAGTCGATTCACATGACCACACCTCTTTACATCACAACCAAAGCTTGTATACATGACTAGTTCATCCACTCTCAGTACAAACCACACAATTCACATTTACATTGTTGCAAAATGGATTGAAATCTGCATGTTCTACATTAAACAAAAATTGGGAATCCTTGGCTCATTTTTTTTGGTAGCTTTTGCAATTCTGGCTAGCATTTGGCTTTTTTCCTCCCCTGAGATTGATTTTATTAAAACAAATCATGAGCTACGGCTCAATAAGCAAGCATGTTTAATTTTGAATCCATTTTCAAGTCATTTTGAAGAATTTCAATCATTATCAAAACAAAACACTCATTTAAATCAAGCTTTTAACATCAGGTGTTATGCCCATGCTCATTCTTATATGCATGCATATATCATGCTTGGTTTTGAGGTTTACCCTGCAGCACCGTGGCCACAACCCTTTTTTGCTAAGCCGAGACAGCCCGTTTGTCTGCACTTATCAATAGCCTGTGCCAAGCCGAGTCAAGCCTTGTGCCTGCACTCGTCAATGGCCTAAATCTGTGCTCTTTCATAAACTCATGCATTTTCATGTCATGTTATGCCTTATGCATTATCATGCTTTACAAAATTTGTAAATCATTTGACATATCATGCAGAATCAACTGAAGGCATAAATCGTCATATTGAAATTAACATGAAAATGTAATAGTTTGAAATTTGCATGAAAACATATAAGGGCTTGCTTACCTTGTATGAGACTTGGAACTCTTGATCTCTTTTTCACACTTTCACTTTAGCACTCACTTTTCTTCCCACATCCTAATTTCATAGAAAAATGCATATTTAGCTCCAACCATATGAAGCACTTATCTCATCTATTTACCCATCTTTCCTTGTTCCCAAATTTGGATACTCTATAATCTAAATGGGTTAATCCAGGGCCTAGATTTCATCCCTCCACTGTAATATTCATTCCCTAGTTCATCGAAATATTGAATTTAATCTTACTATACTAAAACAGCCCATTGATCCGTTAGTATAGGGGTTTTAGTTTTCAGCCTCCCAAAATCATTTTCTGATTTGGGTCACAACTTTTTCAGAGATTCACCACAACTATTTTTCTATATGTAAACCGTTGATTACCTGGAAAATAACATAGTAAAGGTTCTGTAAAAATTTCAGATAAAACAGCCCATTGGATTGCTTGATTTGGGCCATTTATCAAGGCAATTTCGTCACTTTATTGCTGTCTCTGTTTTGGGGATGGGGTAGCTCACTGTGGGCCCATAAATAGGCATTTATATGTTGATTTATGGCTTATAAACCTTACATTAGGAAGAATAATAAACTTTCTACATATTCTTCAAATTTCTGGCCCATCTGTCCGTCCAATTGTTAGATCTAGTTTCATCTTTCCAAACTCGCAAAGCTGTCAGTTTCTTGACAACTTCTCATCAAAACAGTAAATGACCCATTTATCATGATCAGATTGCTTTGAAGCTTACAGAATTTTTCACTAAGTTTTATACTTTGATTATGGCTCAATTACAAATGGAGGATTTTTCTTTGAAGCCTAATTTTTGAAAGAGAAAAGATGGGTTTACCTTTTTCTTTTCTTCTTGCTCTTTCTTCCTTCTTCCCCCTTTTCTCTGTTTTTTTCTCCACTTGTCCCAGCAAGTGCTTCCTCTCCTTTTCCCCACTTGCTTCCGTTTTTTTTTCTCTCATGCAAGACACCTCTCCCTTGCTCTCATTATTCTAATTTTGTTCAAGGCTGCATTTAATGTAGACTTATCCCATATTTTACGTGGCAAGGCCACCTCACTGATTCTAGAGGCACTCTTGCCACCTCACCAGGGACATCTGGCTATCACAACTGACTTATAATATTTGATATTGTGCTTTGTATTTCATGTATGTTTTAGTATCAGTTGATGATTTATTGGAAAGTTTGGGGTCTTCTGTATATATTGTTTCCCTAAGAGGATCTTTAGTAAGTGAATCTGCACCAATAAGTGATAATTGAATCTGTCGAAATTAGTAATTGTACTCAATACCCTTCTCTCTCTCTCTCTCTCTCTCTCGGATCATGAAAACTTGAAACCGGTTAGAAAGAGCCATGACATCATTGACAAGATTCTATTGTCTCCTTATATTTTCCAATACCTTCAAATGGATTTCTCCCAACAAGTTGCTTTGGAAGCAAGAGTTGCTGATGGCAATTAATTTTTTCATAATGTTAGTTGGCATATTTGATGAATTTTTGTACTAATTTATCGCCATAGGTTTCTTTATGTGTATGAGATTTATGCTTGTGGGAATTCCACTCTATGGCTGCTAATGTGTAATTTCTACCTAAACTTTGAGTGTCAATTGAAAAGCAAGCTATGATCATAACAGATTTCAGCAAAGGCAGTGTATATAGGATTTTCTGAAAAGATAGTTTTGTGACTGCCCTAGGGGATGATTCCCTAAACCATTGATTATTTGGTGTGTTTGAAGCACTTACCAACCAACTAAGGAATTTTATATAGATGCAATTTTCTAAGAACATTTTTATTATCAAATTTTCAACTGCAATTCTGTAGTTATCAAAGCAGCACCAAATGGAACCCAAAATCTCAGCGGAAATGCATAAACATGATGAAGCTTCAATGATGATAATGATGATGATTTCTGTAAGAAAAGAAAAGCCTGATAGGCTGATACTGTCCTTGTTTCTGTTTGGGAATGAGGAAAAGAGGTGGGAAAAAAAGAATATGTAAAAGTGAGGGAAAAAGGGGGGAAATGATGCGATGCGATAGGGGATGATGATTAGAAATAAAGTGAATAAAGGCAAAATAGGTAGGCTTTTTGTATAAAAAGACGAGAAATAATGATTAAAAATATAGGTAATGATAAGAAAAAAGTAAAGTTATTAGGTAGTTAAGATGTCCCATCACATCAAAAGGTGTTTGAAAAGGGGTGGAAAACTCTTTTCCTCATTACCAAACAATGCCTCGATGAAAAATTCCTTTGCCTGCCTTGTTATTTGTTGTAGGTTTCTGCAGAAACTACCATCAGATGGTTCCATGTTTCCATTCTGGATTCTTTCCCACCCATTTTGTATCCACTATTGATCTTCTTGATCTTTTAGAAAAATTTAGCTTTTTTTTTTTTCACTTATGGAACAGTAAATTCATTAATTTATTACTGTCTTTGTACCAAGGATTCTATCATATCATGAGGAATTATGTTACATGCTGGAGTGTTGCATTTGTAAATATGTCTGATTCATTAATTGATTGAGAAGATTACTACAGTTGGCCAGACGATGCACTGTGAGTGACAATTGGATTGATGAAGAACAGACTGGAAACACTCCATTTGTATTTTGTAGTTCTAGTTTTAAGTAACTGATAATGGTTTGCTGATGCAGAATTTGCTTGTTGCTTTTATTCTTTATATACCACATTATACCTATATATTAGAAAGTGTGAAAATCCAGTCTTCAATGGAATTGAATTGTGTCTTTAATGGGATAAATATCTAGCATTGTTTTACACTCTCATTACTATTGTTTATGGATTTTTGATTTGTGCTACTGCTGTCTGTTCACATGTTGGTGTATTGTGCATTTTGTCTGCAGAAAGATAATATCAGAAACCAGCGTGAAAATTTGGTTCTTTTAATAGCAAATGCACAGTCGCGCCTTGGCATACCTACTGAAGTTGATCCGGTGAGTAATATGCATTCTCTTTTACTAGAGGAGAGAACTCATTTTGTTGCGAAATGTTTTTCAACATATTTGACAGTTTTTGGCCATTCGAACCTAATTTCTATGTATAGTAATAACAGTGACAGATTTTTCCTCCTTTGATAAGCTAAATGAAATTCCGTTATCCATTTGGGAGGTTATGTTATCATTGACAATCTGGGTGTGGTGATCTGTGTGACAAACCCATAGCAAAGCTACTTGCTTTTTGCATCGTGATAATTTGAGATAAGCCCTATTTGGTATGGCCTCTTAGCAAGAACTTTTTGAAGAGTGAAATTGTATGAAGAACTTTATGAGAAGCTTCTTTCTGTAAAGAAGCTTTGATTAAAAGCTGTTTGGTGAAATACGCTTTAATAGTACCTCTAAAATAAAATTGAATTTTGAATTAAAAAAATTATTTAGGCAGTTTTTCAGAGAACTAATCTGTAGCTTCTTGAAAATTTTATTTTTAATCTTTCTGTAATGTTTAAAAGTGATTTTTGTTTTAAAAGAAAGCTGTTAGAAAGCTGATACTTGCCAAAAACACTGGTAACAGCTTCCAGGTGCCAAGAAGCGGCACCAAACAGGCTGATAACATCCTTTATATGGCTGTGTTTGAATGCACTAATTTTTTTTAAAGGGGATTTCATGACATGGTAGGCTTCTCCAAAATGGATTTTTTCTTTTCTTTTCTTTTTTAAAATTGTTTTTCATGTATCTATTTGGATTTATACAATTGAGTAGTGTGTTTTTGATCAACAAGTCTTTTTGCTATATGCAGCATATTTTTGGCATGCACAAACCAAACACCTGTTCTTAAGTTTAATATACTAAATATAGTAATACCAATATATTTTAAATGATATAAAAATAAATTCTTTGTTGCAAAATTAAAGTTAGTCTATCTACTTATAATCCATCATTTATAAATCTTAGTCCATTTATGATAATTTCAATTTTATATTATTTATTATTAATTTTCACTCTGTATATAGTTCTTTTTATATACACATGTGGCATGTATTAGTCAAACACGTTTTGTAAGTTTAATATACTAAATTTAGGTCTTGCTTCCTAATAAGGAAAATGGGTCGAAAAGAGGAGAAAGATGTGGAATCTAAAGTGGAAGAAAAGGGGAGAACTAATGTGGCAAGATTAGAAGCAATGACTAGACATAAAGCAAATAAACATAAAATAAATAAGCTTTTCGGCTTAGAAGATGAGGGTACTGATTAGAAATATAAATAATAATGAAGTAAAAATATGCTTGTTGGGATATATAGTGGTCGGTAAATGCCACATCAGTTAAACATAGGTAGGAAAAAGAAAGAAAAGAGAATTGTTTCCTTTTTCCTCATTGCCAATGTTTTGTTAGTTTTATATTCTAAATTTAGGGCCTGCTTCCTAATAAGGAAAATGGGAAGGAAAAGAGGAGAAAAATGTGAAATCTAAAAATGAAGAAAAGTGAGGAATTAATGTGGTAAGATTGTAAACAAATATTAGAAATAAAGTAAATAAATATAAAATAGTTTGGATTTCTGGATGAAAATGTCGGGTTTATGATTGAAAATATAGGTAATTATGCACAAAAATATAGTTTTGACATAATTAATAAATGTGAAATCAATTAAAAAGTGTGTGGAAAAAATAAAGAACTGAGATTTCTTTCCCTTTACTTCATTTCTAAACAGGACATTAGTAATACAGGTAAATTGATCTATGTAATAGATAATCTTAAAATAAACTCTTTGATGCA
Source organism: Pouteria campechiana (assembly GCA_036873735.1). NCBI lineage: Eukaryota > Viridiplantae > Streptophyta > Magnoliopsida > Ericales > Sapotaceae > Pouteria > Pouteria campechiana. Next base: position 16,154 of record JAYJMB010078555.1, read on the forward strand.
AAAGCGAAATTAAAATATTTACTGTTATAAAAATTTACAATTTATATCATTACTTATTGATTTCTTTTACTTTGCATATAGTTTTATAAAAATATTTTTGAGTTAATTCTCTTAATCACTACATAATTATGATTTTTTAATCATTAAGGGTTTGTTTGGTTAAGGGAAATGAAATTTTCCTTTGGAAATGGAAAAGAAATGATGTCATCATCTTAAGGGGTGATGATGCCCATAAAGCAAATAGTGACTAAATAGATTAGCTTTTTGTTGAGAATGTTGAGTTATAATGGTGAAAGTAGGGTAATTGGGATAAGTATGTGTCGGATCATGAGGAAGAAATTTTCATTTCTCTCCAAGCAAACAACCTGTAATAGAAGATTAATTATGAATTTATGAAGAGGATCACGGATGTTTGAAAATGAATGTATGAAGAGAATCATGGATGTTTGAAAAATTATAAGGTTAGACTAGTTATGATTGTATGAAGAGAATCACGGATGTTTGAAAAATTATAAGGTTAGATGCTTGTGACTGATTTATTATCTTTTATTATTTTGTTACAAGTTCTTATCTTTATTTAGATTGGTTACAAATATATAATAAGTTTGAGAAGGGAAAAAACTAAAACTTGATCTTTTTATAATATAAGTACATTATTTATAAAAGATCATAAAATTTAAAATGTTTGGAAAATCGTATTTTTATCATTTTATCTTATAACTAAATTCATTTGACTTAGATGTTCCTTGATGGATTGGAATACATATTAGATGCTAACCATAGAGTTGTTTTGTAACGAGCATGGTATTTTTGTTGTTTGTGTAGTTCTATATGACATGACTCTCATTGTGTTAATTCCAACATCGGTAAGGGTATTTTGCTATCCTATTTCTTATGTTCTAATTTGCATGCTAATTAATCCTTATGGTGCTATGTGCAATCTAGGAATATGGCTAGTAATGAACAAGATGTATGGATTGTATTTGAGTTGTATTATTTGACAAATAATGGGTGATATGCTGCCGAGATTACTATATGGTTGGAATTTTATTCACTTACAAGAAGCAGCCCGGGGTTGACCATTATGGCTTATCATTTTTGTACAAAGATACTAGGTCATTGAGTGCAATTGCAAGCCTTTGTTTTTGTCTTTTGATATATATATGTTTTATTTGTTCTGATATTTAGTTTTCTTCTATGGATTTCTTTGTGTAGCTTCTCTCATATGTTGTTTGCCCTTCTAAATAAAAAGTTCTGTTCATCCAAAGGAAATAAAAAAGAAATATAATGGATCATGAAATTGAATTCTATTACTACTCTAGTTCACTCGATCAGATATATTCTCTAATCATCAAAGTTGAAGGACCGGGATGAAATGGTAACTTCTAGCCCTTCTACATGGTTTCCAAAAATGGTAAGGACAACATAGAAGAATCCTTCAATCTCTGATGGATTTCAATAAGGCATACCCAATGCTTGAAGCTCCCACTTGTTAGGTCCCTTAGGCTTGGCTTAACCCAAGAGAGGAGGGGTGAAATGAGTTTATAAAATTTTCTAGGTCAACCCTTGTTTAACTAAGTTCCTTCTTTTCATGCTTTTGTACAATTTGTAATGAGATAAATAATAAAACAATAGAATGTAAGGAAATAAATCAATCACGCATAGAAGGCACTATATATAGTGGTTTGGGATAATCTCCTTACTCCACTCTTCTAAGAGCATACCCCTTATGCTTTGGGTTCCACTATCTCTATAATGGAATACAAGTTAGTGCACCTAGCACTCTTTTAGATTTTGGCTTTAGTGGGCATAAACAACTTAGTAATTGATTGCGAGACATACTTCAACGATCAAGTTGCTCTTCTTGATTCCAGCTCAAGAGGGCGTAAATTTTAGTGCCTCTTGCATTCTTCTAGATTTCAGCTCTAGGGGGCATGAATAAATCAACAAGTTATTTGTGAGATACTCCAATAAACACACTTGTTCTTCTTGAGATTGGTCTCCGATATTAACTCAAGGAATACACAACAGAAAATGAAAAAGAAAAGATTACACTTTTGTAGTGCTTCTTGGTGAGCGCAGGGGAAGACTTTGAACAACTTTGGGTTTGCTCTTTGTGGTGTAAAAGATCTTCCCTTAGTGTTGGTGAAGAAGGCCTTTGATTAGAGATTCTGAAGTTGAAAACTCTTGAATTATTATGAAGGAGGTTACGTGCTTGGCCTTTGCGTCGCTTCTTGTTGTTTCTGAGTAAATGCAGATTAATGCTTGCAACAGCCTTTTTGAATGACCCATATTTAATTCCTTTATAGTCGGATTCAAATTCTAGCCGTTGGGGTAGGTGAAGTTGATTTAATGTGAGGGAAACATTCAAATTTTCGACCGTTATGAATCCCCATCACTTCAGAACTTCTGAAGTTAAAACTTCAGAACATCTGAAGGGTCGGAACTCTATAATGTAGTGCTCCGTCGTGACTCTTCTTCAATGTAGCGCTCCTTCAAAGCTTCTGTTACTTCGAAATGCTTCTTGTAGAAAAAAATTTCTTCTTCTAAAGGATTGTTACGTACCTCTGAATGTTTTAACTTTGGACTATAATGTGTTCTTCAGCATGACAAAACCTATGAAGTTGAGACGCAATTTCTGAAGCTTTGAAAGCATCCACTGTAACTTCTGAAGTTTCTGCATTCTCTAAATTAATCACTGAAATTTTGCTTCAATCCTCTGAATGGTGTAACTTTGGAATACAACAAGTTCTTTATGCTTATGAAATGTTGTTATAGGCATTTCGGAATTCGTGAATCTTTAGCTTCCAAAAATGGGCAGTAGTGTTTCAGAACTTTTGAATTTAAATTTGAGAACTTCTGAGCATTGTGTTTTTTTCAATGCAACGCCTTCTTCATTCTTCAGAGCTTCTAAAGTTAAACTTCATAACTTTTGAGCATTGTATTTCTTTTAATGCACCGCCTTCTTTGTATTTAAGAGCTTGTTTCTGAAAGTTGAGTGCCTTTTTAATTGCAGCGCCTCGTGTGTTCTTCTATAATGCCTTGTAAATGTGCTTCAGAACGTCTGAAGTTAAACTTCAGAATATATGAAGTATCGTGTTTCCTTCAATGCCGCACCTCGTTCAGTTCTTATAAACGTCCTTTAGAATGTTTGAAGTTAAACTTCAGAACATCTGAAGCGTCGTGTGCCTAGTCAGTTGCCATTGCCACATTTCTTTAGAGCTTCTGAAGCTTTCTTTAGAACTTCTGAACATCGACTTCGTTCCTTTTGGTCTGACATTCTAACTGCTATTGTCTCCCTTTTGAAGCACCTCTGAACATGTTATGAAGATTTTTTAAAGTGGGTTTCATATGTTCTGACGGCTTCAGCACATTCTGAGCTTATTTCTTTTGATTTCAGAAGTGTTCTTGTGTATTTGAAATCATCTAAAGCATCTTGTTTCTTTCATCGTAGCGTCCGAGCATACTCTAAAGCATTCGGTTCTAAATTTCAGACCCTCTGATCATATTCTGAAGCTTTCAGACGTGATCTTCTAATCTTTTGCAGTTCAATATGTTCTGAACTTTATCTCTATCCTTAGTCTTGAAGTTCACCTCTGAAGTTCGTGTTTACTATTTGAAACATCTTCTGAAAGTGAGATGTAACTTTTGAAGCTTTGAAGGCTCCCCCTTAAACTTTGAGAATCAAAGTTTGAAGCTTCCTACGCCCTTTGAAGTCTGAGTTCTTTTTCTTCTTGATCAACTCTCTGAAATGTATCATGCAACTTGTAGAGTTTCCACATCTTTTGCAAGTTTGCTCTGAAGGTTTGAACGCCTATTCTGTAGCTATCTCTGAACTCTAAAGCTTCTTCTGGACCTTGAAATCTCGCCAACTTCTGAAATTTATCAAGCAACTTTTGAAATCTCCCAATCCTCTGTAGGTCCCCTTTGAAGGCTTGAATGTTCTTCCTAAGCTTGGAATGCTTTTTCTAAAACTTCTTCTTCATTTTTCTGAAATTTCCCTTTGAATTTAGAGTGCTTCCTATGAAACTTCCAGACATAATTCTGGAACTTCTAAAGTTTTCTCTAAAGCATCTGAACATTCCTCTGAGCATTTCCATATCCTCTGAAGGTCTTTTCTGAAATCATAAATGATACAAACAAGTCATTAGCTTAATTTAAGTCATTAACCAAGTTTTGTTCTCATCAAAACTATACACTTAAACTCAACACCGCTAATGTGAGCTCTGGGGAAGGTGAGATAAATGCAGCCATGCCTTCCTTGTTGAGAAGGCAATTTTTGATATTTGAACCCAGTCCACCAAGGATGCAAGTGAAGAGCCTTACTGTTGTGTCAGGCGATGCCCTCAATACTAGAATTTAAATAGTATCTGATTATGGAGTTTCAATAGTCTCTTTTTGGTCCTACTAATTTTAGTTATCTTTAGAAGAATGTATATATGGTCATTGTCATTGCTATGATCCACTTGCCATGAATGAGGCCATCTATTAAATAAAAAACACAACTAAATTCTTCTATAAAAGAAAACACTAATTCTTTTTAAAAGTTTAGCTTGATTCTAATTTGCTCATCTTTTTGTCTCCTTCTGTAGAAACCTTTTCTGTAAGAAAGTGCAAACAAAGAATAACGAACTAGTAGACAAGACACAAATCCCACTGGAAGTCCTTTGACCCCTGTCTAGCCATATGGCCTTGACAAGCTGTCATCATGGAAAATGCCATATAGTGCCTCATTTACACAGAATATGCAGATGCATTGTTTATGATTTTGGAATGGTTGGTCATACATGGTTGTACGCCAACCAATTGAGCTGACTATGTTATGCATTGCTTTTTGTTTGTCACTGACAGAAGATTGATGAGCGAGTCATAACCGATGTTTTTGTAAAGGTATTAGATAACTATGTCAAATGGTGCAAGTACTTGCGAATACGGCTTGCATGGAACAGGTATGTCTTAATGTAGCTATTTGAAAACTTTTCTGTGCCTTAATTGAGAGTTAGTTGATAAGTTCTGTTTATTTTACAGCACAGAGGCAATCAACCGGGATAGGAAATTAATTATGGTTTCTTTATACTTTCTAATTTGGGGTGAAGCTGCCAATGTCCGCTTTATTCCTGAATGCATTTGTTATATATTCCACAATGTGAGTATTGTATGAAGTTGGTAAATACTAGCTGTTCTTTCTTTCCATTCTATTGCTGGCAGCTATTGCTGACGCTTTATGTTATTTTATATAATATTCATTATTTGATTATGTCATTTCTCTGGAGGTATTCTTAATTATTGAATATTTAGATAATCAAATGCTATGGGAAGCTTCTATATGTGCATACACATGATTCACTGAAAAGGGTTGCCCTGAAATTTTTGGTGTAATCTTTTGGCTATAAGGTCATCATTATGTTTTGATGAAATTTAAAGCAGCCATTAAACAAGTTGCCATTTATTTACAAACTAGAAAATCATTTCAAGTAGTGAAGTTTGCCCATTTAGAATAGCCTAAAATTTAATCTAGTTACCCATTTATGTGGGAGGAACACTTTACAGAGGGTGGATATGTATCTAAATTCTCCTGTGTTGCACAATCAATTAAATTTTTTTTAATGTGTTTATATTCACTTTTATGAGTTTCCATTATCATAGCCACCTGAGTTTATAATAGGATTATTGCCAGTGGCAATTGCCCTTCTCAATTTAAAAAATAAAAATAAAAATAAACTTCTAAAGTGCTAGTAACTTTTGAATTTTATATAGAATCAATCCTCCTCCCTTCACCCAAAGGTCCTGGCTCCGCCACTGATTATAGCTAAATAATATGAATATAGGGGAGATGGTTGAATTGGATTTAATGAACATATCATGTCACAGAATGGTACTTTATGTTTGCCCTCTGTGGTTTAGATTGTCTGGCACATCTTATTGAATCTGTTTATTGTAGTTGTCTGCTCTCCCTCCCTCCCTCCCTTGCTCTCCCTCTCTCTCTCTCTCTACTTTTGCTTTTTTTAATTTATGCATTATATATGGATACATGTATCTTATTGTATATGTTTGCATTCAAGTGCTATCATTTTTTCTCATCTTGATCCTAATTTGCAGATGGCAAAGGAGTTAGATGCAATATTAGATCAATCTGAAGCCATGCCAGCTGTGAGCTGTCATAGCGAGAATGGTTCTGTTTCATATCTTCAACAAATCATCTCTCCAATTTATGAGACAATGGCGGCGGTTAGTGCACAT
>JAYJMB010078577.1:0-22391 GCA_036873735.1 Pouteria campechiana
GGGATCGACCCTTGCATAAGCACACTAGACTATACATCGACCGTGCACTTGCGAGGTATTAAATTTGAACCATCAATTGCCATGAAGCCCTCTGGAAGGATTTTTGGCAAGTGAGTCTTTATCTATCTTGGTAAGAATCTCTCATTGCTTTGAAGGAGTATGAGGAGGCAGAAGGTTGGGAAATTATTCAACATTTAGAGGATGAAATAACTTTTTCTCAACAAGAGGTAATGACCACTGAAGAGGTCTTGTCAGGATTGAGGTTCTTAGGCAGTCATGACGGCTTATATAATCTATCTTAGCTATTTGGTTCTTTCATAAACTCTTTGCTTGTAAAGATTCCATGCATCAATGAATATGTTGTTTTAACACTTTTCTCATGACTCTTGCTACTTGACATGTTTCTTTTTACACATTTCCGACACATTAATGATTTGAATTTTGCATGTAGATTGAATTGCTTAGGAAAAATTTGCAGGGATTAGAAAAGGGGTAGAAAATGCCCCTAGCATTTGCTTCATTCCGGCTCATGCATAGTAATACTTTAGGAAATGCTCACTAATGGGTAATTATCCTATACCATTACTATTTACAATTCGATAAGAGCCATTAGCGTAAGCCTCTTGAATGAATAAGGGCCTTCTCACTTGGGCTTAGATTTGCTAATTAGTTTATCACCTGCCATTAGCTTTGTGCTTAGCTTAAGGACTAAATCACCTGGGTAAAATGCTTGATGCTTAACTAATCGATTACATGCCTTGACCATATGGGCTTGGTATAACTTGATTCTTTGCTTGGTATGAAGCTTCTTTTCATCCAAAGCATTAAGCTCTTTGAACCGCAACTTGACTTGTTGATTTGTTATCAACCTTGAATTCATTGCAACTCTTAGCAATTGTAATTGCAATTCCAAGGGTAAGACAGCCCTTGAACACCAAAGAGTATGGGGTTGTATTAGTTGTTGTGCAGTGAGTAGTGCGATTGGCCCAAAGTGCCTCTAGCAATTTGAGATGTCAGTTCTGCTTATTCTTATCCACTGTTCTTCTCATGATCCTTGGGATTGCCTTGTTGAATGCTACCACTTAGCCATTTCCTTATGAATGGTATGGTGTGGAGAAAACATGTTTAATACCTGGCTTTTGACAAAACCTCTCAATTTGTTCATTCTTGAATGGAGTGTCATTGTCCGATATAATCTGGCATAAATTACCATATCGATAAACGATCTTGAATTTGATGAACTCGATTACTTTTTTGCCCTTGAATCTCTTATATGAGTTATCTTCTACCCATTTGGAGAAGTAATAGGTTGTTGCCAGAATGTCGGCATGTCCCTTGGAAGATGGAGGGTTTTTTGGGCCAATGATATTGAATCCCCACCATGCAAGCGGCCAAGAGATACTTGCAGTTACCAATAGGATGATGGTATGTGTCGGATATCCCTATAGAGCTGACATTGGTGACATGATTTGGCAAATTACAGTGAGTATAAAACCATGGTACACCAGTAGTATCCTAGGCATTTGACTCATTTGTATAATCTTTGATCGGACGGATGCCCACCACATTCACTGGAATGCGCTTGCATGAGTGCATATTGAATCTCTTCTCCATTCAGAGATCAGAGCTAGTGTCCATCATATGCTTGGCGATAAATTGTATTAATGTAATACACATATCAAGTAGCTCTTTCCCTTAAAGCTAATGTCTCTTATGAATTTTCTAAGAGAATTCATACTGCAAGTAATTGATGTATGAAGTTCATCAATCTTCCACTATTAGTTCCATGTAGGCTACATATTCCACTCTCTTGGTAGTCTTCTCATCATACAAGTTGGGAATGCAGCTTCATTGAACTTTGACAACTTCGTGGCCTCCAATAATAGCTAGAGTAGTTGCCAAATTTACTAGAGCATGTTCTTGGTCCTTGGAACATGCCCAAATTTAACTTGAGAAAGTTGATCCAATAACCCTTGCGCAATATCTAATACCAATATAAACTAGGCTAGCAAATTTCATATTCGATGGTTAATTATTGGACCACCAAATTAAAATCACCAAAGATATCTAGTTTTATAATCCCAAAGTTGAGGGCAATCTGAATTCCTAAGACCAATGCCTCATAATCCGCTTCATTATTGGTGTAATTCCTTCCCAAGTAGAAGGAATATGAAGGATGTCTTCCTGAGCTGAGATGAGGATAATTCCAATGCTTGCACCAGCAGTTTTAGCAGCACCATCGAAATACATTTGCCAAGGGGTGTTGACTTGGGTAACGAACACTTTCTTATCTTGCAAGTCTTCCTGCACAACAACTTCTTTATTGATGGGATGCGCTACCAAGAAGTTACCCAAAACTTCTCCTTTCACTGCTTTTCGTGAGATAAAGGTGATATCAAATTCTAACAATAACAATGACCACTTTGCAAACCGTCTTGATAGCATAGGATGAATAATGAAGAACTTGAGTAGATCCATCTTAAAATTAACTGGGTCTCATGAGCAAGGAAATAATGCCTTAGCTTCTAGGCGGTAAACACCAATGCGAGGCATGTCTTTTTGATCGGAGAATAATTGCATTCTGCATCGATCAGCTAATGAGTAAATTAGTATAATGCTTGTTCTTTACCCTCTTAATTTTCTTATGTAAGTAATGCCCCTAGCGATTGCTCGCTCATGGAGACATACAAAATAAGGGTTTTACCCTTAGCTGATGCAGCTAAAATTGGTGGATTTTGGAGAAATTCTTTGATGGTATCGAAGGCTTTTTGTCAAGCTTCATTCCAAACAAAGGCTACATCCTTCTTGAGTAGGCAATGAAATGGGTGACATCTTCCCACCAAGTTGGCAACAAATCTTCTAATGTGAGATAGCTTGCCTTGCAAGCTTCTTAGTTTATCTATGTTCCTTGGGGGAAGCATATTCCTTAAGGCCTCCATTTTTTGTGGATCCACCTCAATTCCTTGATTGTGGACAATAAAACCTAAGAATTTGCCTGACCCAACTCCAAATGGAGATTTCAATGGGTTAGACGCACCTTATTTTTCCTTAGCTATTCAAAGACTACATAGATCCTCCCGGTGTCATTCAGGACTGTTGGATCTTATCACCAATTCATTAACATAACATTCAACATGCTTATAAAACATGTCATGAAAGATAACTTATATGTCTCTTTGATAAGTTGCTCTAGCATTCTTTGATCCGAATAGCATAACTTTATAATAAAAGATACCCATTGGAGTGTGAGATATAGTGGATGCCTTGGCTACTAGTGTTGATTTGGTTATAGCAAAAGTAGTCATCCATGAATCAGAATATGTCATAAAGAGATGTGTTATTGATAAGTAGTTACATGTGTGGCAATGGGAACTCGTCTTTCTGACAAGCTTCATTGAGATTGTGAAAGTCAACGCAAATTTGGATTTGTCCATATTTTTTCTTTACTAGGACAACAATGAAGATCCATCTCGAGAACTTAATTTCTTACATGAAGTTGGCTTCCTGCAACTTGTTGATCTTATTAATGATTTGTTGCTCCAAGGTAGGTCTAAACTTCCTTATTGTTGCTTTATTGGTCGCTTGCTTGGAAAGATATACAAATAATGCCTCATAATATCTAGATCTAACCCAGGAATTTTAGATTATGTCCATGCAAAGACATTTTTGAATTCCCTAAAAAGATCCATTAGTGATTGTTATTCCTTCTTTGGTAATGATTTGGCGATGAAGATAAGACATTATTCTTCTTCTGTACCCAAGTTGAACTCTTCAAGCTCATTGATTATTAGTTGTCTACCATCTTCTACCCCTAGGTATGCCACAGGTTATTTCTTCTAAGAAAGAATCAAAGTCATTGTCTTCCTCTCCTTCTAAATGATCTGGGTTTGGCTCATGATCAGACTCATGCATATTGTCATCATGAGTTTTATTCACCATTTCTGACTCTGAATTGGGAATTGATGGTCATCAATGACTTCTTTCCCATCTGTATCATCAGGTCCCTCTGAATTTTCTTTCGATTCTTTGTTATTAAGCTAAGATTCTTCCTCTTTTATTAATTTATGGTAAAAGGTGGAAACCATATAACAATGTGCCATTGTTGGTGAGGTAGACAACGTCCTTGATGTCTTAGACTTAGTAGGAATTGATTGACAATCCCACATGATGGGACCGACAATTGACCTGATACTCACATAAGAGCAATCTGAGCATCCTCCTCATCACTATGCATATCAATATCATCGTCTATGCCAAGACCTATTTGATCTCTTGGATACAGGAGTCCCTTAATCTTTTCTTTGATTGGAACTAGGATAAGTGGACCAGTTACCAACATATAGGGTTCATCAAGATAAATGCCAAGGAGGTCAATCATCCTTCTGCATCCCTTGCTAAATTTCTTAAAAATTTTAGCAAATAAGAATTTTTTAGGTAGAAGATTAGAAGTATGGCATTGCCCTTAGGGTAAGCCCATCTTCTTGAATACTATCTTTCCTTTTTCTGCTTAGGATTACAGTTCAGATTCTTTATCTTGAATGATTTCTAACTTAGCCAGTCGAGTCAATGGCTAACTGTACTTGACCGACATGGATTACAATTTTTCTCCTTCGATTTTCTATCTAATATATTTAATGTTGAGATTGGATGATATCGCTTGCTTTGCTTGAATAGTTCTTAGTGTTAATCTCAAAATATAATGACTGTGTTGGTTTTGAGACTACTTGAGAATAGCTTGTTACTAAAGGCGACAATGTTGGAGGAGTAGTTGTTATTCTCCTTAAACCCAGAGTATTGACTTGGAATCGGGTGTTCTCAAACAACACTAGTTGTGGCAGCATATAAGCTCACAGGGAGTTTGCAACTTGATTCTCATGAAATCCAATGGGTGATCGTATGTCTTGCCCCTTGCCTATTGATGGTTTGACTAATCCTCTTCCACATACTCTTCCAAGTGGTCTCGGAATTGAATCCCAGCCTAGAAAGAAAAAGATTGTGGAGTTGAGGAATTTATAACTAGCCTCCAATTGAACACATTCTAATTTGGTGAAGTTGGTACTGACACAAGAGTGATAGGATGTTGCGGTGGTTGCAGATGCTAAACTGATGACTCATCTTCATCATCATTATTTACTTGGAGCACTTTCAGCTCTTTCATGAGTTTCAACTTGTCTTGTTGCGAGATGCTTATCATGGTCTCGAAGCATGCAGATATTGGTGGTGGAACCACTAGAAATGGGACCGCCTATGGTGGTGTAGCCTATGATGAGAGTCCTTATGACATGGACCCTTGTCTTTTGGTGACAAATGGCTATTATCTTCTATCCACAATTAGCTTGGCTGATTCTTTTGGCTGCTCTAGTTCATTTGGTGTCAGCTCATAGTATTGGGCTTCTAAAAAGAATGCCTCTAAAATTATAAACGGTCGTACATCAGCTGATATACATCTCATTATGTCATCCTAGTAGAACTTAAAGCATTAGTGTGCCATGAATGCCACAACTTGGTATTGATGCAACCATGGTCTACTGATCTATAGATTATAGGAGGTTAGTGCATTAATGACGTAGTAATTGACTTTTGTGTGGAATCCTTGAATGTGAAGACTTAAGGTGATAGTCCCCATAGTCCTTTGGCTTTGTTGGTTGAAGCCTTGGATCACAAGAGTGGTGCTTTTAAGCACAAACGAACACATCCTGATCCGTTTCAACACTTTGAGTGGAATAATATTCACTGTTGATCCTGGATTCAACATGATATAGTTAATAATTTCTCCTGCTAGGTCACCACTTACAAACAATGGATGATTATGCTCTATGCTTCCAAGCAACAAATCATCATCTGTAAAAGTGATCTTTTGGTCACATTCAATCATGGTAGGAACCTATGCTAGGTACAAGTCCTTGATGGACTCATCTACTAGCCCATTTATGAGTGCTTGCTAAGACTCCTTAGAGAGATACAGCATATCATATATACTCAGCCTTGCTGGGATTCTACACAAGTGAGTGTTGCAGAATTTCCTTAACGCAAGTGCATGTATTGTTAATAAGTAATAAAGAGTGAATAAGATATTGTTCCCACAAGGCTTTATATATGCCAATTACCAACTACTCTAACTCTAAATGTTGTTTGAAGGATTGAAATGTGATAAGTGAATGTAAATAAGTAAATAGAAAAGATCTAGATTAATGAAATTTAGCAATGATGTGAATTCTAGACAGATAGAAAATATAGTCATTAAAATATCTAAGGGTTTCTGAATTCATCAGATTAATTGTATTTAGTTCCATCAGTTTGACAATCAATGTTTGCTCCTATGTGAGAACAAGTTTCTCTTAGTTAATTGCTATTATTTCTCAAGTTATAACAACCTATCTCAATCAGCTAATTTCCTACATCTCTGTGAAAATCACAAACCAATCAAGATGCATTGAGATCAAGAAACCTATAATATTGCATAAGTTTCATGGATTTCTCTATCATCATGATCATCTTATGGTGGTTAACCATGGTCCAATTTGATTATTGCTTCTCAACCTCAAATCTAATTACATAATGTGGGAAGGGCTAGCATTCTCTCACAAGCAGATTAAACACTCAACATAGATAATGAACAAACAAAGAAATGCATTAAACATAATGAAACCAAATAATCATTATTCGACTAAATTGTTCCCCTAGATTAAAGTACTTAGCTCATAATGGAATTAAGGAAAATAATACACATTGTCTTAAACATGATTAACAAAATGAAATGATTGAAAAAGAACAAAGAAAGATCAAGAGATAAGCTTCTCCACGTAGTATTCTCTGCACTTTGTTCTCTTGTTAGCTCCCCATCCTTTTGCAACAAGATCCACCTTTCAATCTTGTGTAGTTGCTTCCTTCTCTTGTCTCTCTGCCTCCAAACCTTGCTAAAGTGTCCCCAAAGTCATGCCAAAACTTGTTTTTATGTCATCTTCGTTAGGATTTAGATTCATTAGGCAAGTCAAGCAAGATCCTCAAAATCTAAAAAATTGTCTCCAACATGGTGTCACGACATGGAAATTCTGTGTCACTATACTGACTCTTTATCTAGTTGAAATGTTGCATAAATCAGATTTAGTGTCACGACATGGAAATTTTGTGTCGCAGCATTAGTTGTCTATCTTACCATTTTTCATGTTGTGTCGCAGCATAAAATTTTGATGTCGGGGCACAAACTTGTTGTCCATCATTTTTTCCATGTGTCATGTTTGGTGCTGCAACATGCAAATTCTATGTCTTGGCATTAAACTTCTATCTACCATTTTCTAGTTCTCCTTCACTTAATTCCATGTCTTCTTCTCTATAGTTGTTAAGTCTCCAACATTTCTATCACCTCTCCTTCATTCATGTCCTTGCAAGTAAACACAAACAAAAACACCTTAAGTTAACTAAATATGACTCAAGAATGAACCAAAATTTAGTCCAAAATGATATGGTATACAAATTCACTTATCAAACACCTTCAAACTTAACTTTTTACTAGTCCTCAAGCAAAACAAAAGAAAACATGACCTATGATTCCACAAAACACATTCTTCCATAGAAAATAGAAGAACAAATTAACAAAGTGGTTCAGTTTATATAGACCTTAAAATACATGTATGTAACCTTAGAGAAAATTTCAAACCATACTACATATCTAGAACTTCAACCACAGCATTGTTGTAGTTTACTCTTGATTTCCAATGTGAGTGCATAAGATGTAGCCAATGTCATTTATTTACTTACGACTTAGACATAGTCTAGCAACTAGAGGAACCTATGATGTTACTCTATAAGCTCATATTTCAACATTCTTCCATTAATTTTAATAACTTATTACCAAGAATCAATAGATCTTAATAAGCATGTAGTGAGGCCTTAGGTTTAGCTAACAAGAAAATGGATAAAAGATTCAAAAAGTAGAGGCATGGAGATGTAAAATTTTATCTTCAATAACTGCTTTCCCTATTTATATACATCCATATGTGGGCTATATTACTATACCCCCAAACTTATTTCCTTTGAATTCATTAGAATGTGATCCCCCCAAGTGAAAGATAAATTTTTATCTATTCTTTTCGTTTGGTTTCAATTTTTTCTTATTTTGGTATTATTCTTTTTACACCCCTAAACTTGTTTTCTTTTGATCTCTTTCATGCTCTTCTAATAACCATGTACATCAATTATGCCTCTAAATTGGTCAAATATGGTTTTTCAAGTTCAATTGGTTTGGGTGATGAGGCTAAATAAAGAAAAGTTGAATATCATTCTTTCATTAAATCTTAATGGGAATACCAGTGATAACAATATATTAGGTTAGCTAGAAAGGCTCAAACTAAACAATTCATGCCGAAATCATTTTCTTAGTGATTTATGATTAAAGTTTTGGCTAGAATGATGATCAAAATAAGCTTTTGGATCTCAAATAAGTCATATTTGCACAATTGCCTAAACCATATCTTAGTACACAAGTAACCAAACGTAATATGGCTAAGTGTTCAAGTGAATGAGGAATCTTAAGTACACCTCAACAAATGCTTAGGTTAAGTAGATAGACCTAAATATGAGTCTTCCATTTTCTACAAGTTATATTCAAAGCATCATATTCTTATCATTGATCTCATAAAACTGAACTCAAAATATATATAAATATATATATATAAGAAAAACATAAAACAAACCACAATAGTAAATGACTCTAAACAATTGTTTTTAAAACAAACTACCTTTAAAGCAAAGATTTATAGGTCACAATAAAACAACATGGACTAAAACAAAAACAACATAACAAGTAACAAAAGAAATAGAGGGTAACAAAAGGAAAACAAGAAACAACCACCCCCAAACTTAGAACAACTTTGTCCTGAATGTTGAATGAAAATTTAAGTTACAAAGACTTCCCTGAAAGAGCTCAGTCAGCCTCATCAAATTCTTCATCTTTAATGTCTTCCTTATTTGTTTCTTCATTATCTTTAGCATCTTCCTCTTCATCGGCATTTTCATCCTCATGTTCATCTTCCTCTTCAAGTTTAGCTTCTTCTTCAGAGGTAGTCGCAAGTGGAAACACTGGTGGTGGGGGAAGTTGGACTAGATTGGGAAGCACGGCAGCTGAGATGACACGGCACTGCATCGAGTAATCAAAAACTTGCAAAATACTAGCAAGTTAACCTTTTATTTGTCAAACTTCATCTCACAAGTTGGAAATTTCAGTGGCATCATAAGATTGTGGTCTGTCACCCTAACAAGATGAGCTCACTCGTATAGCACTTGTACTAGGGCCCGGTGTAGCATGCCTATAGGGAGGGGCTTCTTCATCACTAGGGCCTCTATTTTTGAAAATCTTCCTAATCATGTCTAGTGAAATTACAAGCTTGGGATGCTAAATCTCTTTGAATGGACTAGATAGCACTCCAGCTTGTAGACAGAGATCATAGATCAATAATGGATGATCAATGCCTCCTTCTGTATCAATAGTTATGCCATATTCAGGATTGAAGCTTCAATGATCTTCCCTACATAAATAGACATCCCTTTCTATATAGTATATTTCAACATCGCCCTTTCTTTGGAAACTCTCAAAACATGATATGTTAGCATCAGCTTTGCAAAAATAAAGTAATGTTAAACTTCTCCTTAAATGAAAAAGACTTTACTAAGGAAGTTGTGCACTCTTGTTCTCAATCTTGCCCATATTGTGCCTAGCTTCATAGTGGCCTGAATTATCTCTTCAAAATCAGGTCCTTGTTCTTGCATGCTTGAGAAATCCTCATCTAGAAATTCAAGTAGTTGATATTGGCAATTAATTATGGTTCTATCAAATGAAACTCACTTGTCTCTCACTCATGCTCTAAAATTCTGGTGTTCCTTTACATTTGCATAGAACTCCCTTAAAACCAAGACAGAGGCTATTGTCAGTTGTTTAGTAAATTCTTCCTAGTTTTGCTCTATAATTGTAGCAAGAATTCTTCTCATAGGGTGATGAAAATCCCTCTCTTATATGCACTTCCTCCATACGAGTGAAGTTCTATGTCTTTCTATAGCTTCTTCACTTATAAATGTAGGTTTAATGAGAGGTTCTAATTCGGTATTCTTCCTCTTCTTTGAAAGACCTATGGCTATGGATTTCTTTCCTTTGGGAGGCTTAATGACAATCTTCTTGAAGTGAGTATGTCAAATGCA
Source organism: Pouteria campechiana (assembly GCA_036873735.1). NCBI lineage: Eukaryota > Viridiplantae > Streptophyta > Magnoliopsida > Ericales > Sapotaceae > Pouteria > Pouteria campechiana. The sequence continues at coordinate 10,192 of JAYJMB010078577.1, forward strand.
ACACTACAGTTCAATATAATGCAACCTAACCCAATGCAGTTTCACTCTAAAGCAATTGAATGCTAGAACAATCCACCCTTCCCAAGCACAATAACTCCAATCCTCCAAATGTAACTCACAAGACAAATGTAGCTCTTAAATATTAATCTAAATATTAATCTTACTTCAATCAGGAATTTTTATAACCACCTCTCAAGCTAAAGCCATTCATTGTTCAGGCATTTTGACAAACAATTGAAGTGCATAGTTGAATACTTCCAACAAACACATAGGTTTCCTTTTCAAAGTGGTAGCACTCACTTACAATCTCCCAAATAGAAGTTATGCAACACGGATTCACCACAAAACAAAGATTTGCAAACCAATTTTTGAGGAATCCCTTTGGCACCATGACTTCTCCAATAGATGATGATGGAGATGGAAGAATCCTCAACATTTAATGTGGATTGGAGATGGAAGGATCTTCGCATGGAAGTTGCTTGTTGAGATTTAGAGAATGGAGATTGATGTATTGATGGAGTTTTTGATGGAGTGTTGAAGGCCTTGAGGGTTGGATGAGGGTTTTCTTTGAAAGGTTATGGCTCAAGAGAGAATGTGCAGCAACACAAGAAATGGTATGAGGGTACTTAAGTAGATGTTCACACATGAGGAGGGGGGAGCCATGTACTGCGGCATGGAAAAGTGATGTCACGGCATAGACTCTCTGGATGTCACATGTTCAATCTTTGTTCATCAATGCCATGACATGGAAAAGTGGTGTCACAGCATAAACTCTTTGACCTTACATAACAAGCTTCTATGTCGTGGCACAGGAATGTGCTACCATGGAATTAACCCTCTAACTTCTCATATCACCCCTTAATGTTGCAACACGAAAATTTTATGCCACAGCACTAACTATCTAACTGCATTTTGTTGTTGATGTTGGTCCCAAAGGTTAGGCAAAAATCCAAGAGAGGAGGGGTGAATTGGGTACTTAAAAATTATTACTCAACCCCTTTAGGATTAATCATCTCTCTAGCAATCAATCACTCAATAAACTAAAGCATAAGTAAATAAGACACAAGGATTTTTATAGTGGTTCGAATAAACACTCTACTCCACTCTTCCAAGAGCACTTTCCTCTTAGTGTCTTGGGTTCAACTATTCACTATAGTAGCAATGCAATAGTGCTCCCAACACTCTTCTAAATTCCATATCTTAGGGGGCATAAACATAGTGCACACTCTTCTAGATTCTATCTCTAGGGGGCGTATTAATAGTGCTCCCAGCACTCTTCTAGATTTTAGCTCTAGGGGGGCTGAATAAATAGATCTTATCTGCACATAGATAGTCATAGCTCTTCTTGAGTCTAGTCTCAACCACTAGCTTAAGGAATTTATAAAGAATAAATATTAGAAGTTGAAGCATAGGTATTTCTCAGTAAGCATAGGGGAAGAAATCTGAATATTGAATGTAGAAGTAAACAATCTTCCCAAAGGTTGGTTGGGAGCCTTCAAAGAGAGTTGAGGAAGGTTTGAATGCAAGGCCCTTGACTCTTGAAGAATAGTAGAAGATTTAGCTTAGATCAATAAATGCTCTCAAGAGGATTTTTGAATAATTTTCTTGATACTTGGTTACTTCTTCCTACTCCAATGATGATTTATTTATATTTGCTTTGAATTCCAGCCATTGGTGGTAGGTGAACTTCGTTAATGACAGAAGACCATTTTGATTATCATATTTGAATTCTCTAACTTTTGCTTAATCCTTGTCTGTTGAAATGCCTACAGCACTGACCTTGGAGAAGATGATTTTCAGTTTCTTAATAAGCTTTGGTCGAAGTATTACTGCAATGGCTGACTCTTTCATCAATATGGAAAGGGTGATATTAATGCTAAACGGAGACCAATGATTCATCTTGACCATTGCTCGTCTTTTACTTATGATAGATGAAGTATCTGTCCATCTATTCATAAGACAAATTTCCTTTATCTTCTAGTTTATCTTTCATAACTAGTAGACAAATCAACCTTTCCAGTGCTTTATCTTGCGGATTGTCTGTTAAACTGTAGAAGCACGAATGACTTGTTTCTTTAGCACTTTGTCTTTTGAGTTATCTGTTGTAAGTGGTAGATGGATTGTTGGAGCACAGATAAATTTTCTTTATTGATCCATCTAATGGTTTGCTTATTATAAGCGACAGACTAGGCATTGAAGCATAGACAAATTTTTTTCATGGCTTCGTCTGTTGGGTTTTCTATTGTAGTTTATAGATAAGCTTAGTTAAATAGACAAACATCATTGCTCCGCTAGATAAAATTTTTACTCTACCATATGACCTTCATTTCCCCACTTTATCTGTTCACTATAGACAATCATTAGCTTGCTTATGATAGATGAAGTTTTTGCTCTATCATACAACCTTTTCTTCTTCACTTTGTCTATTTATAATTGATCATCATTGGCTCAACTTTGATAGGCAAAGTTTTTGCTCTGTCATATGACCTTTCACTACTCCTACTAGAGGATTGTCACTTCTCTATCTTTGTCTATTGCCAATAGATGACCATTGGCTCAACCGTGGCTTACTTGTGATAGACGAAGTCTGTTGTATGCACAATGCTTTGCATCCATCAGATATAATCTTCCACTTTGATAGATGAATGGAAATAATTGAATCCTTTTCATTTGTGCATTGCCTATAATGGCACTTCATCTTTTGCTTCTTTACTCACCCAAGCCTTGAAGATTTGGAATATGTTTTTTGTACTTCTTTTTTGTAAGACCTGCAATTTGATTCTACATACTAAAATCTTGGCAACAACTACTAGTACATAATCTTTAATCAAGTTTTGTTTGTCATTGAAACCATGCATTTATACCAACATTCTCCCCCTTTTTGATGATGACAAAACTTGATTTAAAATTACCTCATAAAAGATAATCTCTCCCTGAATGTATGCAATATAAAAATGGTTCAAAGTTTAATCATTCCTCAAGTTGCCATCTTCTGATATTCCCCCCATCTTGTTTTATATATATTCTCCCCCTGATTATTTAAAATGCATCTCACCCTAATTATTTAAAGATTATGCATGGTTACATTTTCTTTTTGAGATAACTTTTTATCATAAGAAAAAAGAAACATCCATTTTCAGTAAATATAGGCCAAACATGAAGAGATAGGCAAATAAGGATGATATTTCATTTCGTTTCAGTACAAACAAAGATACAAAATAGGTTAGCATAAATACAAGCATTCTAAGTTTTGGGGAGATGGAGCGAGAGATTGTTGTGGACCCTAAAGGAGGGGTATCCAGATAGTGGGGGGTGTGCATCCAAAACTTGGAGAGGTTTCTTCAAGTGTGAGAAACCAAAGTTTTAGTGGTGGATGGGAAGATGAGAAGTTGGAGATGGATATACTATACTTGATGGTTATATTCCCCTGCTCTTCAAATGCCCAAGATGATGATAATATGTGAATTAAGGCTATCTAACAGTGATGACAGTGAAGATAAAAGTTTGCAAAACTAGAGTTTGAAGAAAAATGCTTCTGCAAGATAGGTGTAAATAAAGGCATTATCATCCCTCCAGGGAAGCAACTGAAGAAGCAATGGTTTATTCTGCGGTCCCCACCATGCGCTTGTCTTCTCACTATGATTGCTTCTAAAGTGTTCTTCTCTGAAGAGTTTCATCTTTGTGGTGTCGAGAAAGATTATGATTCAGGGGTTAAAATAGATTGAATGTGGGGGCTATACGAGGTAGTTGATATGATCCTTTTAGAAAGAGAGAATAACTTATGCTAAAAATAGAGTCAGATGTGATAACGATAGCTGTAAGTTAATTTTAGCAAGAAAACAAGGTATACTCCACCTCGGAAGCACTGTATAGAGGTGACTTACTTAGTCTGAGATGAAGTCTAGTTTCATAAGAGCATATTCAACATTACAATTTCAAGGATAAAAATATTAAAGATTTCATTCTTAGATCATCAGATTAGTCCTGCCTAATTCTCTTCTAATGTTGCAGAAGGTGTCAATGATAGTGGCTTAGTAAAAATGTCAACAAGTTGAGCATTTGTGGGCATATATTCTAGACATATATCATATTTTTCTACATAATCTCTAATCAAGTGATGCCTAATTTTTATATGCTTGGTTCTCAAATGTAGAATAGGGTTCTTTGTCAAGCATATAGCATTAGTATTATCACATTTAATTGGTATGTTTCTATAACTCAGTTCATAATTGAGAAGTTGTTGTTTCATCCATAGTAATTGAGCGTAACAACTTCTAGCTGCTATATATTCAGCCTCTATTGTAGAGAGAGCAACACTAGTTTGTTTTCTAGAGAACCATGATATTAGACTATTTCCTAGTAATTGTAGGGTTCCATTGGTACTTCTTCTATCAACTTTGTATCCTCCAAAGTTAACATCTGCATATCCAATAAGTTCAAAACTAGTTACCTTGGGATAATAGAGTCTTAGATTTGGTGTGTCAACTAGACACTTAAAAATGTGTTTCACTACAGTAAGATGACATTTTCTAGGACTAGACTGAAATCTAGCACATAAGCATACACTAAAGAGAATAACTGGTCTAGATGTAGTAAGGTAAAGAAGAGATCCAATCATACTTCTATATTATTTTTGATCTATAAGTTTACCATTTACATCTTTGTCTAGCCTTTTTGATGTGCTTAATGGAGTGTTTGCTACCTTAATTTCTTCCATTTTGAACTTCTTCAGCATTTCTCTAGTATATTTGGATTGTCAAATTTAGTTTCTATCATTTCTTTGCTTGATTTGCAATCCAGGAAAGTAGTTCAATTCTCCTATCATACTCATTTCAAATTCAGCCTGCGTGATCTTTAAGAAATCTTGACAGAGTTTTTCATTAGTAGCTCCAAATATCCACATAAATTTGAACTATCAAGATATCCTTGTCAATAGTTTTGATAAACAAGGTAGTATCAACTTTTCCTATCTTGACTTTATGATCACTTAAGAATTCGCTCAACCTTTTATACTAAGCTCTTGGAGCTTGTCTTAAACTATATAATGCTTTGGTGAGCTTATACACATGATCTAGTTGATCATCATTTTCAAAACCAAGGGGTTGCTCTACATACTCTTCTTTACTTAAATATCCATTTAGAAATATACTCTTTACATCCATCTGAAATAACTTAAAGTTCTTATGGGATACAAAAAGAGTAGAATTCTAATGGCCTCTAATCTAGCTACATGGGCATATGATTCTTCAAAGTCAGTTCCTTCTTCTTAGGAGTACCCCTTAGCAACTAATCATGTCTTGTTTCTTACAACTAACCTACTTTCATCCAGTTTGTTTCTAAATACCCATTTAGTACCAATTACATCGATATTCTATAGTTTTGGAACTAATTCCCATACTATATTCCTTTCAAACTGGTTTAAGCTCTTCTTGCATTGCAATAATCCAATTTTCATTATTTAAAGCTTGATCAATGCTAGTTAGTTCAATTGCAGAAATGAAAGCATAATGATCACATACATTTTGCATAGATCTTCCTCTTTTGACATCATCATAAACATTTTCTATAATTTATTTTCTAGGATAAGCATCAATAAATCTCAAATTAGTATGAGGTTGATAAAGAACATTACCTACTTTTACCTCCTCTTCATTTTATGAACTTTGTATGTCTTCATAGTTTGTGTCATCCTCTTGATACTTCAATTTGAGTTTCTTCATATATGTTGCAGCTTCATTTGCAACACTATTACACTCCTTTCATGGGGCTACATTTGCTTTATCAAGTTTAATATGTATAGACTCTTCTGTAACCTACATTTTCTTAATGTAAACTCTAAATGTCCTATTATTAGAAAACTAACCAAGAAAGATAGCTTTATCGCTTTTGGATCAAACTTTCCAAGGTTATCTTTTCCATTGTTCAGTATACAGCATGAGCATCCAATGGAATGAAAATATGAGATATTTAGTTTTCTTCCTTTTCAAAGCTCATATGGGGTTTTCTTTAAGATTGCTCTTATGGTAACCCTATTCAACATATGGCAAGCTATACTAACTACTTCTCCCGAGAATCTTTTGGATAATTTACTTTCATTCAACATAGTTCTAGCCATTTCCTGAATTATCCGATTCTTTCTTTCTATGACTCTATTTTGTTGAGGAGTTCTAAGGGGTGAAAAATTGTGGTGAATTCCTTTCTTGTCACAAAAATCAATAAATTTTTTGATCTCAAATTCACCACCATGATCACTGCAAATAGACATAATCAACATTTGTTTCTCATTTTGAGCTAGCTTTGAAAATGTATAAAACATTGAAATTATTTTATCTTTGCTAGTCAAGAGAATCACCCATGTAAATCTAGAGTAATCATCCACTATGACATATATATATCTTTTTCCTCCAAGGGTGATAATATCTGATGGTCCAAATAGATCCATGTGCAATAAAGGTCTAGATGTAGATACCTCATTTTTAGGATGGAAGGATAATTTGGTCTGTTTTGACAATTGACATGATTTGCATATTTGATCTTTGTCATAATTTAATTTTGGTAGACCAATGACAAGGTCCTTCTTTCGCAAAGATCTGATATTTAATATATTGATATGTCCCATCCTTTTATGTCATACCCATGAATCATCTTTAACTACTATCTAACTATACTAGATAAATATTTTCATGCCTTTTTTCACTGAACAGTAGATCATTATCTATACTGAATATATTATATGCAGATGGTTCAAACACAACTTTATGACCTTTGTCACATAATTCACTGATACTTAGCAAATTGTGCTTGAGTCCTACATATAATACATCCTTTATGCATGCATTAAATAAACTATAAATTTTACCTATTCATTTGATAAGACCTTTGTCATTGTTGCCAAATGCAACAGTTCCTCCATTTATTGGCTTTAATTCTTTGAACAGCTTATTATTTCCAATCATATGTCTTGAGCAGCCACTATCCATAAACCATGCATTACCGGATATAGATTTGAGACTTATCTGCATTCAAAGAAGGTTTTCTTCTTACCTCTTTGATACCTAGGTATTGGGTTTAATGATGTTTGTGTGTGGTAGAAGTTTGTACATATTCCTTGCATTTCTATCTCATCTTTGCACCTTTTGCTTGCATCTTTTTGGTATAGCAATCATACACTTTATGTCTAATTTTCTTACAAAATACCAAGTATTTTGAGCTTTGCTAGGTGCAATGTATTCCTCTAGTTTCTTTACCTAAGGATAATCCATGAACCTTCTAATATTGGGACATTTTTCCTTTCTTTTGTTAGATTCACTCCCTTGGACCATCTAGCAAATTTCTATGAGTTTTCATCATCTGAATATTCACAACCAAGTTCTTTTTTGCTGGTTTGACTGGTAATTCTCATGAACTTGGTCACAGATTCTCCTAGATTGGAGAATTTACTCAACATGCTATTTAATATCTCTATTTCTTTCTTCAGATTTTCAACCTCCTTTTATAGAGATAGATTTCTTTCTACCAATATAGAATTTACTTTGACAATTGCATCAAAGCATCTTTTCTTTTAAATAAGCTTTTGGCCAAGTGATTCAAACTCACTAAAAAGAGAGTTATATGATTGTTATAACTCATTAAATTTTTGCATTTGACACAAATGCTATTTAAGCTTAAAGAGTCAGAACTATAAGAGTAGTAGGAGTTTACCTTTATCTCCAGCTCCATGATGCATTGCTCCTTGATGGTGATTTGATCTGTTGATTCATTCTCCATCTAGGCCATGCAACATATTCTTGCAAGGTGTCCAACTTCATTGTCATCTTTCTCACTCAAGCTTGTCCCTGATGAGTCTTCATCATTCATGTACATTCCTCTGGCTTGGTTTCATGAACACTTCTTGAAGTGTTTCTTTTCTTTTCTTTGATCCTTCTTGTTCATATTTACTTTTTCTTCATTGGGACACTTGGCAAACATGTGTCCGATCCCTCCACATCTATAGCATGTAGGAAGATCTTTCTTTCTTTCAACCATTTTCTTCTACTGTCTAGGTTATCTCCTTGAGGTGATACCTCTGCTGCTTCTTGCAAACTTTTTATAATTTTTGACTAATATGGCCATATCATCTTCAGATTATGATGCCGGATCACTTTTGTTTTCTTTGTTCACTTTTAGAGCAATACTTTTCTTTAGCTTTTTTAGCTCCTACCTTTTATTTTTTATCCGCTCGTGTAACATCAGTGACCTGATAAGATTGTCCACCAAAAATGTATTTAGGTCCTTTGCTTCCTGAATTATTATGATCTTCTAGTTCCATGATTTTGGTAGTGCCCTTAGTATCTTCATCACCTATTCAGTGTTTGTGACTTCTTTTTCCACACCTTTCAAAGCATTAGTAACTTTAGAAAAATGAGCATACATTTCTAATATACTTTCTCCTTCCTTCATCCTAAATTTTTCTAGTTCTCCTATCAACATATTTCTTCTAGTTCCCTTGACTTGTAAAGATCTTTCATAAATAGACACAAATTTATCCCAGATACCTTTTGCAGTAGTGCAAGAGGATACTCTATCAAATTCAGATAAAGATAGTCCATAAAATAAGAAGTTCATAGTGTTTGCATTATTTTGGACTGAGGTGGCTTCCTTTTTGGTCCACGCATCTACTTTAGTAGTGGGAAGAGTGATTCCAACTATAATAGCCTTCTAAGACTCCATATCATTAGCTATAATGAATTGCTCCATCCTTAGCTTCAATAGGCAAAGTTAGCTCCAACAAATAGGGGTGGCCGGTAGATGATTGCCCCTCGGCAAATATTAGAAATGAGGATGATGGATTTCCCATTTGATCACTATAAGTGTTTATGTAGTCTGCTCTAATATCAATTATTTTTTCTAAAGATTAGGCAAAAACTCAAAAGAGGAGGGGTGAATTGGGTACTTAAAAATTATTGTTTAACCCCCTTTAGTCGTTCCTCTAGCAATTAATCACTCAATAAACTAAAGCAAAAGTAAATAAGACACAAGAATTTTTATAGTGATTCGAGTAAACACTCTACTCCACTCTTCGAAGAACACTTTCCTCTTAGTGTCTAGCAATGTAATAGTGCTCCTAGCACTCTTCTAAATTCCAGCTCTAAGGGGGCATAAACATAGTGCTCCTAATAATCTTCTAGATTTTAGCTCTAGGGGGCATATTAACAGTGCTTCCAGTACTCTTCTAGATTTTAGCTCTAGGGAGCGTGAATAAATAGCTCTTATCTTTACCTAGACAATCATAGCTCTTCTTGAGTCTAGTCTCAACCACTAGCTCAATGAATTTATAGAGAATGAATATCAGAAGTTGAAGCACATGTATTTCTCAGTAAGCATAGGGGAATAAATCTAAATATTGAATGCAGAAGTAAATGATCTTCCCAAAGGTTGGTTGGGAGCCTTCAAAGAGAGTTGTGGAATGTTTAATGCAAGGCTCTTGACTCTTGAAGAATAGCAGAAGGTTTAGCTCAGATTAATAAATGCTCTGAAGAGGATTTTTGAATGATTTTCTTGATACTTGGTTACTTCTCCTACTCTAACGATGCTTCATGTATAGTTGGTTTGAATTCCAGTCGTTGATGGTAGGTGAGCTTCATTAATGATAGAATACCATTCTGATTAGGTTATTTGAATTCTCTAACTTCTAATTAATCCTTGTTTATTGAAATGCCTGAAGCATTGACCTTGGAGAAGATGATTTTCAGTTTCTTAATAAGCTTTGGTCGAGGTATTGCTACAATGGCTTACTCTTTCATTAATATGGAAAGGGCAATATTAATGTTGAACAAAGGCCAACAATTCGTGTTAACCATTGCTCGCCTTTTGCTTATGATAAATGAAGTATTTGTCCATTTGTTCATAAGACAAAGTTCTTTCATCTTCTGGTTTGTCTTTCATAAGTAGCAGAATAATTATTATTTTCAATGCTTTGTCTTGCAGATTGTTTATTGAACTGTAGAAGCACATATGACTTATTTCTTCAGCACTTTACCTTTTGAGTTGTCTGTTGTAAGTGACAGATGAATCATTGGAGCACCAATGGATTTTCTTTATTTCTTCATCTGATGGGTTGTCTGTTATAAGTGATAGACTAAACATTGAGGTGCAGATGAATTTTCTTCACAGCTTCATCTATTGGGTTGTCTGTTGTAGATAATAGATGAGCTTAGTTGAATAGACAAATATCATTACTTTGCTAGATGAACTTTTTGCTCTGCCATACGACCTTTATTTCTCCACTTTATCTATTCATAATACATAATCATTATCTTGCTTATGATAGATGAGGTTTTTACCCTATCATATGACCTTTACTTCTCTACTTTGTCTGTTTATAATAGATGATCATTGGCTCATTTTTGATAGACGAAGTCTTTGCTTTACCATATAACCTTTCACTACTCCTACAAGAGGATCTTCACTTCTGTAGCTTTTGTCTATTGCCAACAAATGACCATTGGCTCAACTATGGCTTGCTTGTGATAGATGAAGTTTGTTGTATGCACACTTCTTTGCATCTATCAAATATAATCTTCTACTTCGACAGACAAATGGAAATAGCTGAATCTTTTTCATTTGTGCTTCTTCTATAATGGCACTTCATCTTTTGCTACTTTGTTCGCCCAAGCCTTGATACCTTTGAATATGTTTTCTGTGCATATTTTTTTATAAGACCTACAACTTGATTTTGCATACTAAAATCTTGGCAACAACCATTAGTACGTAATCTTTAATCAAGTTTTGTTTATCATTGAAACCATACATTTATACCAATAGCTGATTGATTGCTGGAATGCTTGTGTGCCTCATGTCCACCTAAAAATTAGAGATTCAAGCATGTTATTATTAATGTCATTGATGACTAAGATATGAATTAAATTTTTAAAAGCTTAATTAAAACTAAGTCTACAAGAATCAAATCTATCGAATATGTAATTAACAACTATATTAATGCGATTTAAAACTAAAAGTGAGTTTAGAAGCTTGGGTTGCCTCTCAAGAAGTGTTTACGTTATAGTCTTCAGCTAGACTCATCCTCTTTTAGGATCATTTAAGCATGATAATTGCTTTGAGGTGATCAATACCACCCTCATAATGAAGCTTCAATCATTATCCATTGACTTTGAAAGTTCTTTTTTCTTCATGATGAAGCTCCACAACACTATATGGGAAAACTTATGTCACAGTGAATGGTCCCGACCACTTGGATCTGAGTTTTCCAGGGAACAACTAAAGCTTGAAATTGAACAACAATACTTTTTGCCTTGGGACAAGTTCTTTTCTTTGGATATGCTTGTCATGCCATGCTTTTGTTAGCTCCTTGTAAAGCTTGGCATTCTTATAAGCTTTGTTGTAGAATTCATCCAGTTCATTGAGTTATAGAAGTCATTTCTCCTTGGTTGCATCCATGTTCATATCATTGCCTAATAAGCATGGTGTTCTAGCTCCACCAGAACATGGAATGCTTTGCCATATACCAACCTATATCGACATAATTATAGGTGTACTGAATGCAGTTTGGTATGCCCATAAAGCATCATCTAACATTTTAGCACAATCCTTGCAAGATATATGCACTATTTTCTCAAGAATTCTCTTCACTTCTCTATTGGAGATCTCTACTTGCCCATTTGTTTGAGGATGATATGCCAGTGCTATTGTTTTCCTAACTCCATCTTTTAACAAAACAGCTTCAAATTGTCTATTGCAAAAGTGGCTTCCTTCATTGCTAATAATGGCTCTTGGAGTTAAAAATCTTGTAAATATGTACTTACATAAAAAATTCAGTACTACCTTCCCATCATTAGTCTAATTAGCCACTGCCTGCACCCATTTCGAAACATAATCCACTGCAAGAAGAATGTATTTGTTGTCATATGAGAAAGGAAATGGACCCATAAAATTAATGCCCAAACATCAAAAAGTTCAACCTCTAAAATGTTCTTTAGAGGCATTTCGTCTCTTCTTGAGATGTTACCAGTCCTTTGGCAGCGATCACATGTAACAACAAAAGCATGGGGCATCCTTAAACAATGTAGGCTAATGAAAACTCGATTGCAGAACTTTTGCAATTGTACTATTTCCTTCGAAATGTCCTTGTAACGCCCCTCCTTCCTGGAGCATTACTAGTGGTAAATTCAGAGGAAATTCTGACAGAGTCTCCCCTAATTTAC
>JAYJMB010078588.1:0-22389 GCA_036873735.1 Pouteria campechiana
AACTTAGGGTTGGAGGTGCTTGGATTTCACTCTTGTGATGGCTAGGAAGTGAATACAAAAGGAACAGAGAAGAGGAAGGATTGCACATTTTCCCCTTTCGAAACAATAGGCACCTGGGGAGCAGGCACCTAAGACCGTGGTTGCCTCTTGCACAAGTAGCTCCACTCCCTAAGTTTATTTTTCCAATTTTATGTTCTTCCCATTTTCTAAGTTTTAAACATTTATGATTCCTTAATCATAATTAGTCATCATATACTCTTACAAGTCGTTACAAATAATTCCTTTTTCATAATTTCTTAAATAGTTCAACATAAACAATGTTCATTTCATTTTTGATAATCCTGTTCCAATGAATTTGTATCTATCATTCCTAATTCTCTCCTAATTTTATAAAAATTCTCTACCGACAATGGTTTAGTGAGAACGTTAGCAAGTTGACCATCTATAGGTACATATTCTAGATAAACATCATGGTTTTCCACATGGTCTTTAATAAAATGATGCCTAATCTCAATATGCTTGGTGTGTGAATGTAGTATCATATATTTAGTTAAGCATATTACACCAGTGTTATCACACCTTATAGGGATGTCCTTATAGACTATTCCATAATCTAGAAGTTGTTGCTTCATCTATAGCAATTGTGCACAATAGCTTTCGACTACTATATATTCAGCTTTTGCAGTAGAAAGAGCTATACTAATTTGTTTCCTTGAGAACTATGAAACCAACATGTTTCTAGGGAATTGATGGGTTCCACTAATGCTTCTTCTATCAACCTAAATCCTCCAAAGTTGGCATCTGAATATCCAATTAGTTCAAAGGTGGATCCTTTTAGATAACGGAGCCCTAGACTTGGTGTGTCCACTAGATACTTAAAATTTATTTTTATTATAGTTAGGTGCAATTAATTTAGGCAAGATTGAAATCTAGCACACAAATATATACTCAACAATATATCTAGCCTAGATGCAGTTAAATATAAAAGAGAACCAATCATGCTACAAAATAATTTTTCAACTATCGATTTACCCTTTTCATCTTTGTCCAACGTTGTTGATGTGCTCATTGGTGTGTTTGCAATCTTTATTTCTTCCATCTTGAATTTCTTGAGAATTTCTTTTGTTCAATTCTCAAGAAATTCAAGATGGAAATAGTCCAATTCTCCCATGATGCTCATCTCAAATTCATCCTGCATAATTCTTGAGAATTCTTGGCAAAGAGCTTCATTAGTAGCACCAAATATAACATCATCTACTATACTTGAACAATCAAGATATTCATGCCATCATTTTTTATGAATAATGCAATATCAACATTTCCACTTTTCAATTAGTGATTACTAAGAAACTTACTTAACCTTTTATAACAAGATCTTCGAGCTTATGAGTTTGTATACATGATTAGGTTGATTGTCCAAATCAAATCCACAAGGTTATTCTTCTTAAACTTTCTCATTTAGATACCCATTAAGGAATGCACTTTTCACATCCATTTCAAATAGTTTAAAATTCCTATGAGATGTAAATGTAAGTAGCATCCTTATAGCTTCTAATTTTGCTACGAGGGCATAGGATTCCTCAAAATCAATTCATTCTTCTTGGGAATATCCCTTAGAGCCTTTATTTCTCACAACTAGTCCACTTTCATCTAACTTATTTTTAAAGACCCATTTAGTTTCTATTACATCAATGTGTTTGGGTCTTGGAACTAGCTCCCAAACTTTATTTCTCTCAAATTGGTTTAGCTCCTCTTGCATGGCATTAATCCAATTTTCATCATTGAGGGCTTGGTCAATGTTAGGCTCAATGTTAGAAATAAATGCAAAATTCCCACAAGTGTTGTGCATGGATCTCCTTATTCTAACTCCATCATAGATATCACTAATGATTTGGTCTCTAGGATGGACATGTATGAACTTTAAATCAATTGGGTGTTGGAATTGAACATTACCTTCACTTTCCTCCCCCTCATTATCTGAATCTTGGTCATCATTTTGTCTTGAGGTCCCTTCTCTCCTTGATTTTCTAGATGTTGCTTGTTTAATTTTCTTGTGATTTCATCTACATTACTATCAACCACTTTCTTCTGGTTAATCCAAATTCATCAAATGTAAAATGCATAGGCTATTCTACAACTTGAGTTTTCTTATTGAAAACTCTAAATGCTTTGCTACAGAAGAGTAACCAAGAAAGATAGCCTCATCACTTTTTGGATCATACTTACCAATGTTATTCTTCTCATTGTTCAACACATAACATGTACAACCAAAGGAGTGAAAATATGAAATATTTGGTCTTCTACCCTTCCAAAGCTCATAAGGAGTTTTCTTTAAAATAGCTCTAGTGGTAACTCTTTTTAACTCATGACAAGCTGTGTTAATTGCTTCTCCCTAAAATCTCTTAGAAAATTTACTTTTATTTAAAATGGTTTTTGTCATTTCTTGAATTGTCCTATTCTTCCTTTCCACAACTCCATTTTGTTGTAAGGTTCTAGGGGTTTAGAAGCTATGGTGAATCTCTTTATCTTCATAAAAATCAACAAACTTTACATTTTTAAATTCACCACCATGGTCACTTCTTATTTACGCAATTGAAAACTGCTTCTTATTCTGTATAAGCTTTTAAAATGTGGATAACATAGACAAAGCCTTATCCCTGCTTGCTAAAAGGATTACCCATGTGAATCTAGAGAAATCATCTATAATGACATACACATAATGCTTGCCATCAAGACTCAAAATGTTGGATGGCCCAAATAGATCCATGTGCAGTAACTCTAGAGGTCTAGATGTGGACACTTCATTCATTAGTGGAAATGACACTTTGGTCTATTTAGACATTTGACAAGCTTTCCTAATCTAATCCTTGTCATATTTTCACTTTGGTAGACTTTCACTAAGTTTTTCTTCCATAGGTACTTGATATTTGACATATTTTTGTGCTCTTTGGTTCCACAACTATGGGTCATCATTGACTGCAACAATGCACTTTCCTATGATTTCATCTAAATGAACCAAAATAATTTTTCTATGCCTTTTTCCATTGAACATAAGATTATCGTTTGCATCAAATACATTACATATGGATGATTCAAACATAACTTTGTCACCTCTATCACATAATGCTTAGTAATATATCTTTAAGACCATTTACATATAAAACATCCTACATCCATGCATTCAACAAACTACAAATTTTACCTTTACCCTTGATGAATCCTTTATCATTGTTGCCAAATGTAATTATTCCTCCATTGACTTAGTTCAATTACTTAAAGAGTTCCTTATTTCCAGTCATGTGTCTTGAGCATCTACTATCCATGGACTAACTATTCCTTATAGTGACCTTTAGACTCATCTGTAAATACAATGACAAATATGCACTTTACCTCTTTGGTACCCAAGTAGTGGGTCCATTTTTTGTTAGTGACATTGTGTGGGAAAGAAGGTTCTGTAAATTGTTGAACATACACTCTAAATATCTTGATTTTGATGATGAACATTCTTAAATAATCATATTTTGATTATGAGCAAAGATATGAGTGAAACATAAAGGTACTAACAATTTATTCTCAAGTATCTGCAGAAATATTTTTAACTTATCAATGAGAATAAATTTCATGATGCTTAAAAAAAGAAACCAAGTAAATGCTCAAGAAAATTAAGTATATAATTATAGATATACTTAAAAGAAGAAAACAAAAGTTCAGAGTTGCTAAGTGAACTTCGAAGTTGATTTCGGATTTAAAACTTCATCTCTTCGGAGTCGATCAAACACTTTGGAGATAAGAAGATAACCCATCAGAGTCATTGAAGCATTTCAGAGAAAGAGGGAAATATCTTTGGAATCACAAAATCACAAGTTTCGAATTCAGCAAAAATCACCTCCGAGCCAAGACAAGAGTTTCAGAGCCACTGGAGGACTTCGGAAATAGAGAAAATTTTTTGAGTGATTAAATTACTTTGGAGTAATGAGCTCAAAAACTTCAGAGTCATAAAGCACTTCAGAGTCATGGGCTCATGAACTTCGGAGTTAAGCACTTCTGAGTTCGATAAGGTACTTTGGAGAGAAGAACGAAAGCCTTCAGAGTTGACTGGACATTCTTCAGAGAATACAACTCATCGGAGTCAGAGGAAATGCACTTTGGAGCCTTGAAATACTCTAGAGTTAGAAAGGCACTTAAATATTCGGAATTAGCTCCTTCAGAGTGATAAGTTAAGCACTTTGGAGACAATAAAACTCCTTCAAAGTCAGTTCCAACCAACCCAACATGAGTCATTGCTATCACACAGCTTTGGAGTCTATGAAACACATTTTTGGAACATCCAAAGAGATGGAAACTTGTGTGAGCTATGCAGGAAACTTCATATCACTTAAAAGCTTGGAGGATCTGACATTAGTTCATAGACTCCGAAACCTTGCTGAAAAGTACAATGGTTATAAATTCAAATATTTCTCTACATTTAATGATTCTCACCTACCACAATAAAGAAAGTTAGAGGTTTCAATATAAAAGGAGTTAAGTTAGAATGAAGAAATTAAGGAGATCATACTAATAAATAAAAGAGAGCATTTACTAAGTCTTTAAGGTGTTTCTTCCACAATTTCAACTCCATTGCAGTACATTCAAAGAAGCATTCAAAGTCATCCATTCAACCACCTTTGGAGATTGAATCTTACTGCTTTATTGTTATATCAACTATGTTATTGCTTTTGAACTTCATACAACATCAGCCTGCTAGTGGAATTAATATTTGTACACATTTATTTCTACATATTCCTGTAAGTCAAGGACGTTTCTCTATATAGTGAAAGCAACTAGGAGACTTGCTTGGCATTTATATAAGTTAGTTGGTGAGCTTGGAAACTAATAGGTGTATTTGTTTGATCAGGAGGTTACTGATCAAAGAAGGTGTTAGTGGAACTTAAGTTTAGTAGAAAAGGCTAACTTAGAGAAATGGAGTAGGAACCCAAGTAAAGGGCCAAACCACTATAAAAATACCTATTTTTATCCTTGCACTTTAATTATTATCTGGCTAAAAATTTCAAGACTCAATTCACCCCCCTTCTTGAGTCACCATCTGAAGACCAACAATTGGTATCAGAGTAGGCTTCACCAATTATACCTTACCATTCCATTTCTATAACCTATAAAGAGATCTTAATGGCCAACTATTTCCACAACACTTCTGCTAAAGGTCAATCTACTTCTAGACCTCCCTTATTTGATGGTATAAATTATGGGTACTAAAAGATGAGAATGAAAGGCTTCTTGATTGTCTTAGATTACCAACTATGGAAAACCATCAAAAATGGAATGATTATCCTAAACACTAAAGATAAATACACTAACACTATTGAGGACATTTTAACAACTAAACAAGATGCTAAGGTAAAGAACTATCTTTACTAAGCTCTTACATCCTCTGAGTTTGACAAAATATCCTCTTATGATACAACAAAGTAAATCTAGGACAAACGAAAGGTTGCACACAAAGGCACAAAGCAAGTAAGAGAAATTAAGATAAATCTTCTTATATAGTAATATGAAGCCTTCAATATAAAGGAGATAGAGTCAATCTCAGATATATTTGGAAGATTTCAAAAGATAACAAACTGGCTGAAAAATCTCAGAGAAAATTATGCAAAGCCCAAAATGGTAAAGAAAATTTTGATATCCTTATCAAAGCAATGGATGTCCAAAGTGATAGCAATTCAAGAAGCAAGAAATCTTGACACAATGAGTCTAGATATAACTCATGATGTGTTAATGAAGTAGAAAAATACATAAGAACCAAAGGGCAAGAAAGTAATTGCTCTTAAAGCTGAGTCAAAGAATGACGAATCCCAACTAATGCATCCATAAGTGGAGATGAAGACGAGTAGATGACAATGATTACAAGAAGATTTAAATCCATGCTAAAGAAGAAAAAATTTGGAAACAACTCAAGGAATAATTTTGGAAGAAATGATAGAAAGAAAGAACCACCCACCTATTACAATTATGGGAAACCTAGACATATGAAGTTTGATTGTCCAGAACTAGACAAAAGATAAAATGATCAACAAAAGCAGAGGTATAACTCATATTTTGATAAAAAGAAAACAACAATAGAACAAGCAAAAAATTTCAAAAGAAAAAAAAAGCTCTAGCAACATGGGAGATGTTGGAGAATATAATAAATGAAAGTGAGAGTAAAGAAGAAGAAGAACATGAAGCTCAAATCAGCCAACTCTTTCCAAATAGTAGTATTGAAGAAAAACTTAATATGGGAATCAGTTTCATAGCAATCCATGAAGAGCAGGTTAATTCTGATTCTAAAACTCATAGTCATGAAGAAATACTAGAAGAATTATATTCAAATTTCATGATTCTAAAAGAGAAGTATAAAGAGACAATATAAGAGCTCAAAAGAATTACAAATGAAGGAAGAAAATTTCAAGCTCAAGAGTAATAATAACACCAATAGCATACTTAAGCAAGCAGTAGTTGAGAACAATGCTCTGAAAACAACACTGATTTCCACTCTATTAAGAATGAAAGTAACATGGAAATTTCAAACTTGAACGAATTACAATTTGGGTTCCAAAGACAGTTGCAAATGTACTAAATGCAACCCAAACTTCTTTAGTTAAAACAGTATTGCCCAAGAAATAATGGGTACCAATGCTATCTGCAACTAACCCACCTGGACTGATTCCCAAATGGGTACAAAAAGTTAAGATTTAACTTTATCCATACAGGTGTGCTTGGGAGCCATAAAGAATAGTACGTGGTATATCGATAGTGGTTGCTCAAGGCATATGACAGGGAATAGGAAGCTGTTCATAGAGCTGAAAATGAAATCTGGTGGAACAGTAACCTTTGGTGATAATGGTAAAGGTAGAGTAGTTAGGATCATGATTTATTATTATATCAAATGTGTTATTGCTTTTGAACTTCGTACAAAATCAGCCTGCTAGAGGAATTAATATTTGTACACATTTATTATTGCATGTTCCTGCAAGTCAAGGACTTGCTTCTGTATAGTAAAAGCAAGTAGGAGACTTGCTTGGTATTTGTATAAGTTAGTTGGTAAGCTTGGAAACCAACAAGTGTATTTGTTTGATCAAGAGGTTACTGATCAAAGAAAGTGTTAGTGAAACCTGAGTTTAGCAAAAAGGCCTAACCTAAAGAAGTGGACTAGGAACCCAAGTGAAGAGTTGAACCACTATAAAAATACTAGGCTATGTGCATTGTGTTATCAGTCTTTTCTTTATCCTTGCACTTTAATTGTTATCTAACCAAAAATTTTAAAGACTCAATTCAGTCACTCTCTTGAGTCACTATCTGAATGAGACCAACACACATTCCTTGAATTTCTATGTCAATTTTGCACCTTTTCACTACAATTTTCTAACATAGCAATCATATATCTTATGTGGACCACTATATTACAGAAATGATGTTTATTGATGATTATGTTTAGTGCATTGTATGTTTCTTGTTTTCTAAACCAAGAGTGTCCTATAAATTTTCTAATGTGAGGGCAATTTCCTCTCTCTTCAATGAGGTTCATACCCTTGGTCCATCTACTAAACATTTTGTTTTCTTGTGGCTCAACACCACTAGATCCTTCACATCCAAGTCCTTTTTTTTTCTATCTAGTCATTCTTAGGAACTTAGTTACCAATTCTCCAAGTTTGGAGAACTTATTCAACATGATATTTAGTATCTCTATCTCTTTCTTTAAATTTCCAGCTTCTTTTTCTAGAGATAGGTTCATTTTATTAATATAGCATTCTCTTTTACAATTGCATCAAAATTTCTTTTGTTTTGTGTCAATTTCTTTCCAAGGGTCTCAATTTTATTGTAAAGGGAGTCATATGATTATTGCAATATGTCAAGTTCATTACATCTACTATATTTAATAATAGAGCTTAAGGAATTAGAATTGGAAAAGTAGTAAGAATTTACCTTAGGTTCCAAATTGATGTTGTCCTTTTATGGTTGCTCCTTGGAGGAGGTGAAACATGTTGACTCATTTTCTATGTGAGCCATGCAGCAGATTGTTGCGTAGCTAGATTCCCCACTTCCTTGTCTTCTCTTTCACTTGACCTAGTGAAAGAGGTCAGATATCACTTCATTAAAGACCATGTGCAAAATCATGACATCTACTTATAATATGTATCAATTGAAAATTAGTTAGCAGATATTTTCACAAAACCTCTTCTACAAGATAGATTTTGTAAAATTAGAAGAGAACTCAGTGTAATAGATCCATGCATATAAAACACATATTTAATCTTAATGTTTAAATGCTTAAAAACACTCATAAATATTAAATAAATTGATCCAAAAATGTGTTAGAAATATGCTAGAAATTCTGTTACATCACTCAAAAATACTTTAGAAGTAGCATAGAAACTCTATCAAATCATCAAGAGTTCATCAAAAATCCCATAGAAAGTCTGCAATACTCCCACAAAATTTTGTTCCATGGGTATTATGAATCCAAAAGTTTTATACATCAAAAACTAATTTTACAAAACTTCTAAGATCATTAACACGGGAGTTTTATTGACCTTCTGATCCGAACAAAACTTTGCCCCTCGAATTTCACCTCTGTATAAGGTCCACAGAACTTCTAAGATAATTAACTCAGAAACTCTATGCAAATTCTTTGTCATACAGAACTTCAATTACACATCAACAAAATTTTTGTTCCCTACTAAAACCCTAAGCTCAGAAACTCTACATCATTTTTTCATAATTCTGAGCTTGTCCCTGAGAAAGGCAATTCAAAATCCTCCATCTTCTACATTTTCCCTCAATCAAATCACTCTCATTTCGATTCATCCCAGAGATTTTTCACTCCTATAATCTCTAAAAACTCTCTACTTCAAAAACCTAAGCCGAAAACTCTACTAGCTACTGCGAATGGCTAGGACAAAGAGGGCAAGAAAGAGAACTAAAGTTTCAACTTCGAATTCAGAAACAAGAAGAAGAGAGGTGTCAGAAGAAGAAACTCCAAGAAAAAGAAGAAAAATAGAAGATTACATTCTTAAGGTAATCGTCAATAGCAACCCCTTTGTTTATAATAAGTTTAGCAAATATTTCGAGAGAAGGAAAATAGTAAAGGGAAGAGCATTTGATTTTGAGGCATTTGGAGAGAATGTCCTAAATCTTGAGGTGACAAACTGGATTAATTTCCAAGGATGGGAAAGCTTTATGAGCTATAGAGATAAATCATACACCAAAATGATTCAAGTCCTGGCTACCAACTTCAATTACAATACCAGGAAATCATGGATAGGAAAGACTAAGATAGATCTATCTTCAGAGAATATAAGAAGCACATTCAATATTCCTAAGATAGAAAATCAAGAAATTGTTGGCCATTAGACAGAACAAGATTATTCTCTCATTTGGCCGAAGTGGAAATTAAAGACAATGCAACTTATCTACATTTCAGCCATCTGAATTTAGATCTTAAGCTGGCTCATATGTTGATTTACAACAACATATATCCCAAGATAGGAGGTACAAATCAGATCTTTGAGAAGGACATCAAGATCTTGTGGGCATTGAAGCATAGGAAAAGGTTAGATTTGGTTCAAATAATGGTTGATCAACTTTACTTGGTGAAGACATCTACCAAGTATTACCTACCTTATGGGATGTTTATGAGCAAGATCATGAAGACAACAAAAATTGATCTCTCCAAGGAAGATGGAGAAGACTACATGGCAAGAGAAGCAATCAATAAGGATACAGTGAAGAGAATTGGTTTTAAACTGACTCCACAAGGCTAGATCTCCCAAAAGCCAAGAAAAGAAGAGCAAATGAAGAAAATGGGAGAAAAAGAAAGAAATAGGCAAGATAATGTGGAAGAAGCCACAGAAAGGAATGAAAGAGAGACAAAAATAGAAGAATCAGAAAATATTTTGAGAGAAGGACATGAAACAGCAGTAGCCACCACATCTTTCACACCCATCAGATCCCCATCTCTCATAAGACCAACTCATCAACCAACCACACCAACCACTTCAATTCCTACTACACAACCCATCCCACAATACCTAGAAGATAGATTGACAATGACTAAACACTATCTGCCTACTCTAACTCTTCAAATGAATAGAATAGATCATCAACTTAGCACTGTCATGTCATCTATGATCCTGAGAGGTGATAAGATTGATGAACAAATTGACTCTCTACAATATCTAGTAGAGTCATTCAGAAGTCAAACTTATCACCCTCATTTCTCTCCACCTCCAACTCATTTCTCCTCACCTCCAAATCACTTCTCTCCAATCAGAACCAACTCCCATCATAGTGATATCTTCCCCCACACACTCCCCTCATCCATCCTCTCCTACAATTCCAGAGGTTGCTCAACCTGAGAGTGAACCTACTGAAATTGCATCTTCCTCTCTTCCAACATAATGTCCCTCAGTTCTAACTTCCAAAGTAAATCCATGTCTACCAATTATTAGATATGGCAAATACTTCACAGTTCCAATAGAATCCATTTTCTTCCCCCAGGGCCAACAATATGGCTGGACTGGACTTGGCTTGATCTCATTCACTGGGGAGAAGTAATCCCTGAATGGATTGTGGACCTCAGAATGGAACACACCCTCAATTCGTCCAGAGTGGAGAAGATCTCCCACTCCTGCACAAACTCCACTACAAAAGTCCTCCACCTTCTCCTTCAAAGATATTCAATGATAATCCTGATATTCTTCTTCATGTTGCAAATTCAATCAGGATGACATTTTTTGAGTTTCAAAGTAAATCAACAAGTAATTTTGAAGTTGTTAGGATGTTTTTCTCTTAGTCCATAATTCTATCTCCTCAATAACTTCCATTCTCAAAACTTGAGGGTCCTAGCATTCTCCATAGGATTCAACTTCTTCCTAACCCTCCGTTGACTCCAAAGGACCATAAAATTCAAATTCCTAAAAAAAAATCAATTCTTCAAGGTCATTCTAAGAAACTTCTTCACTCACTCTCAACTTCAAAGAAACTCAGAACCACCTTTCCATCTCCATCAGGACCTCTCAACAACATTTACATGACTGAAGAAGAGTTCACATATTACACAAATGCCAATCTTTAGGCAATTATTGATAATCTTACTCTCCCATATCCTCGACTCAATGATACATCCATCTAATAAAAACTTAGGACAACATATTCTCAACCAGCTCTTATACCAAAACTAAAAACTTTACCACCAACTTCTACAAAAATCAAAACCATCAGAAAACCTCCTGCAATTCCAAAACAAAAACCATCATCTAAACCATCATCTTTCACACCCTCATCTTAGCCATCCTCCTCCAAACCCAAGAGGAAGCCAAGAATTTCACCTCAAAAGGAACACAAAAAGGCTCCTCCCTACAAAATAACCATGTACCACCAAGAGTATACAGTTAGGATGAATGCAAACATAGAAAATCTCTTGAAAGGGCTTCCTGCAGTCTTTCTTGAGTTGCTAGATCCAAAATTTTGAGAACATAATAATTTCATCTATATTTCTGATGGTTGACCAATAGCTTACACTCATGAACCTCTTGCTACAATACCAAAAGACTCATTCTTCATCCCACCTCCTCCACCAAAAAGACCCAAGACAACTCCAAAATGATCAACCTCCCAACCTAAACCATCCTTTCCTAAAACCTACACCAAAAAACCTAGAACAAGTCACTAATCATACTGCAGTTACATATTCATTTCTCACTTATTTCTGATTGCTATTTTCTAACTAGAGTCATTTCATTTGTAATGTTACTTCATTGTCATTTGCTTATTTTTCTGTATCTAAAATAATCATGTATCTTCTTATTCAAATGTGCATTACTAAATAAATAATGAAATGTCATTCTGATGTACAAAGTTTGATCATGATAATGCAATCTCTTACTTATTCCCTTTTATTGCATTTTTTATAATGACAAAAAGGGGGAGAAAAATAGAAGAAAAATAAAGAATAAATTTTTTAAGTATATATCAGCAGAAGCTTACTCATGCAGGGGAAGCCCCATGAAGGAATACATTGCATATTCTGAAATTATTTTTATGAAAGGTTTATCACTCAAATGCTTTGTCATCATCAAAAAGGGGGAGAATTTTAAGTCTAACCCCTCTACTAAGCTTGATTTTGATGATGAATGAGATTAAACAAATTAGTTTTGATAATGAATGAGATTAAACAAATTAGTTTTGATGATGAACAAATAAATGAGTGAAGAATTAAGGTACTAACAAATTACTTTCTAAGTATTACAGTATTAATATCAAAACAGATTAAGTAAAGTAATAAAGGAGTGCTCAAATAAAAAGACATTCAAAAGTCACTTCAGAACTTACTTAGAATCCTAGCATGAAAAGATTGGAAGCTAAGAAGAAATCAGAAGTTACACAAAATAACTCAGAAGTAACTAGATGTAACTCAGAACCAGATTACAAGCATCCCAGAACTTCTTCAGAAGCAATATTGAATAAGCAAAAGATGCATAGAAGCAAGTTAGAAGTAATACAACAATGCATAGAAGCAATTCAGAAGGACTCTATTATTACTCAGAAGCAACACAGAAGTTCTATCAGGCCACACAGAAGCAACCCAAAAGATAACTCAATTGATCATAACCATGTTAGAAGAATTCTTAGAGTAACAGAAGTAATGCAGAAGCAAAACAGCATTACACAGAAGTAATACAAAATATGTCATGGTAGAATCAAAAATAACAGAGAGATTACACTAAAAATCATTTTCTTGATTAAGAGAATAGCATTCACAACTTTCCATCATTCAACTCTAGTTGCTATATCACTGCCAAAGCATCAGAATCTTCAATATCAGATCTACATCAACTTTAAAAGGAATTTGAATGTAATCTCATTGCTTACTTCGTTCTTTCAGTTAAGCTTTAGCTTTTGTACATATTAGCCTAAATAAGAGGCATTATTATTATACATTCAGTTTGAAAAACCAAGAGTTAGTTCGTAAGCTCTATAAAACCAATTGTTTATAAAAGATTCTGGTTAGCTTTGAAAAACCAGTAAGTTACTTGGTAAGCTTGAAAACCAACATGTAAGAGTTTCTAGTGAACTTGGAAAACTAGTAAGTTGTTGGTGATCTTGTAAAACTAACAAGTGTTATAGTGGAACCTGAGTTTAGTAAAGAAGACTAACTCAAAGAAGTAGCATAGAAACCCAGGAAGGGCCGAACCATTATAAAAATATTGTGTATGTGCTATATGTTATTATCTCTTTCATTTTAAAGAATATGTAGTCATTTATTGACCAAAATGTTTAGAAGCACAATTCATCCCCACCCCCTCTTAAGCTACCATACAGTTAGGAACCAACAATGATGTGGCTTTGAAGTCCCTTGATCTTACCAGCACCCTAGAGTGAATACACTTGTGAAACTTGAATGGGTTACTTGTTGTTTGATTCATGATTAGCACTTAGAACCCTCAAGCATCATGTCTCTCTTTGATGGATTTTTTATTTATACATTTCGATGAGACTTTGGGCCATTTGGAAGAAGACCATTGTGAAATAGCCATTTCAGTGCCACTTGGAATTTTGACCATCTAAGCGGTTGATGCTACCATAGGCGGTTGTGCCTCAAGTGATATTGCAAGTGACTACCCTATTGGTCATGATAGTTCAATGAGAATGCATCTCCTTGGAGCCCCATAGGTGGCAAGCATATCGACTACGACCCATAGGCGATATAGCAAGAGACTACCATATCAGTTGCGACCTTCAGAGCATCGAAAATCTCCTCTAAAGTTCCTCTGAAGTTCGAAATGACTCTTCTTAGTCTTCCTTTCTTTCTCTAAAGCTATCTTGCTTCTTTTAAAGCTTCCTCTAATTTATGAAATTTAGTAAAAACTTCATCATCTTAATTCAAGTCATAAATAAGTTTTATAAATCATCGAAACCAAACCCTTAGACTCAACAAAAGTGATCTTTTTATTCTGTTGTGGATTTTCTTAATGCAAGTGCATGTATTATTAACAAATAATGAGGTGAAAGTAAACGATCATTCCTATGAGGACTTTGGTTACCAATTACCAAATTACTATAACCCTAAATTTTATTTGAACAATCAAATGATGAACTTATGAAAGAAAAGAAATCTAAACTTAATGGAAGTTAACAAGAGTATGGATCTAAACAAGCAGAGATCAATGATTAAAACATCTGGGGTTTTCGAGGTCACTGGATTAATCCTATTCAAATTCACCCAATTTAATCAATCAATGTTTATTCTTATATAGACAATGAATTTCTTTTTTTTAATTATTAACATTTCTCAAACAATAACAATCTATCTTAGTTAGCAAGTTTCTTACATATTTGTGAAAATTCTAAACTTTCTAAGATGCATTAAGAACAAGAAATTCATGTTCTTACACAAGCCTCATAGATATCTCTATCTTATGATAATCTTATGGCATTTAATCATGATCTAATTTAATTATCACTTCTCAGCCTCAAATTAAATTACAAATCACGTAGAAAGGGTGCACACAATTTGACAAGCATTAAACTTAGATTAAATACTCAACATAGATAATGAATAACCATAAAATTGAATAAAATTGAATATTCATAATCTGGCTACATTGTTGCCCTAGAACAAAGAGTTTAGCTCATAATGGAACTAAAAGAAACCATGAACATTGTCTTCATCATGATTGAGAAAAGAAAAAGAATTAAAAATCATTGAGAATTGATGTGAGAATGAATTATGACCATACACACTATCATTAAGGTACATACGATTCCATACATATCAAACTTAAATCCACTGACTCATGCCTTATATGCAGTGTCGTGCAATGCTATATCAAAGTCTTTGCCATTGAAAAAATTGCCATATATGCTTTCAAATCAAATAAGTAGAGGTGCAAAATGCCAAATTTCAATTTAGAATGCCAAAACATAAATACCAATCAAACCACAGTGCCCATATACAACATGATGGGGTGCTCTTAATCCCCCATCAATCCACATATTCACATTTATATCATTATAAGACAATACATGGGATGTCCACCATCCTCATCAATTTGCACATACATATCATCACAATAGGGAGAAAAACTTGGGATACTTACTATCCCTACTAGTCCATACATTCACAAGAATCACGTGATACTTACTATCCCCCTCGATACAACGAAAGACACAGCAATATGAGGCATACCATTCAACACGAGTATGGAATATTCTTTATCTCTCTCACCTTGACATCCATACACAAAGACACTAGATACTTTCTATCCCCAGCAATTATATATTCATATCATAAAAGAAACACCAATCATTGCAATTCAAGGGATACTCGCTATCTTTGGCAACAACACATCACATTATATCAAAAAAACACAGTGTTCATAATTAAGGGATACTCACTATCCCTATAAATCCATATATTCACATAAAAAAATTGAAAGAAGCCTACTTACCTTACTTAAGACAATTCCACAACTCTTCAAGTTCCATGCATGGCTTTCAATCAACGCCCCAATGGCCCTACACACCTCACATACACCAACATTCAACAATTACACATGTTTCAAGTGAAAATTCTATTCAATGCCTGAAAATAGGTGAAACCCACCAAAGCATCTTATTAGAGTCTATCATGTCTCATTACCCAATTATACTTCCCAAACACTTACTCTTGTGAACATTTCCATTCATTTCAAGTTAAGACTCCATATAGCTTAAATTTGAGGATTTTTGCTTAAAACATCATTTCAATGCTTTCTTTACTAAAATACTTTCTTTAAGGTTCATTAACACCCTTAACCATCATTCCATTGAATTCGCAATTGATCAATCTAATAGAAACCAAAATAGCCTTAATGAATCAACTTTAACATAGCTCATAATGGATATAAATTTCAGCTTTGTACCTTTCTTTAAGCTATCAAATGGAGAATCTTTACACGAACATGAAGTTCGGCATGGGTTTCAAGTGCATTAACCCACTACTTTTTTCTCTCTTTCATACACCATGTTAAGCCAACTAAAATCAAGTTTTATGTGCCACCATTTGCCCATAGGGTTGCCCATTTATGGGGCTTTACTAAACACAAATTTTAAGGCACAATTTCATTCAACTCAAAACCCTATTGTTGCCCATCTTACAACCTTTCTTTAATTCCTTTTTAAGAGGTCAAAAATCCCACTTTCATGTCTATTTAGTATCCAATTAAGGGTTTTAAAGAAACCTTACAATTACAACATGCTTTTGATTGAGGTGTTTTAATAAACAATTAGTCTACATGGTGAAATTCATCAATTTCAGCAATATGCATTAGGTTCCATGCATTTTCCACAAAATACAATCTGTTTTCAATAGGATTATCATCCTAACACTTCATAAATACATTAACTAAGCCATTACTTGTTGCCTACTTTCATTACCCAAGAATTTCCCATTAGGCATTTCACCAAACACTCAAAATGCATAAATTAATGTCATTTTTAGCAACATGCTCTGATTCACTAAAGAGATTTTATTTCCAACAATATACAATTATGATGTAGCATAATTAACATCATATTAGCCTCATAACTACATTAATTAACTCCCAAAATCAGCCCATTCATTGTCCAACCTCATGATTCACGCATTTCATCAAATACATAATGTGTATGCTTCACGTTTTGCAATTTTCAACAACTTACATTAATCTTCTATACATTTCAACAATATATCATTCATATTTAACATAATTAACAATATTACAACTTCATAGATGAAGTAATTAACCTAAAAAATCAACTCAAGTATTTTTTAACACCACAAATCATGAATTTACAACCAATTGTGCAAAAATGTTGCTGCCCATATTCGTGGGTAACAACATACACATCTTTGGAAGCCCCGATCACCATAAAAACATTGTAATCACTACCTAACTTTTTTCCCACATGAAATTAAGATTAAATTAGTAATTTTTTCCATGAACAGCCCCCCATGTTTGCATAAACCCTAGCAAAAAAACAGAAATTTGAAAATTTGTTAAGGAAGCACTTACTAACTAAATCGGTGGGTTATTTCTACCATAAAGAGACATAGCAAGCTGCAATCTTCTATTCCCCTCATGAGTAGCAACAAGGGGAAGGAAAACAGCTCCTTCCTCTTATCCACATCCTAGTTGGGCAAATTTTGCATTTCTCTTGATGGGGAATCATCTACACATCTTTTTCATGAATTTTCCACACTAAATTACAAGAAATCTGGGGACGTGGGGGAGGGGAGAAGAGGACAACAGCTCATGGCATGAGAGGAGGTGGATTTTGGACATGGGAAGAGAGTGGTAGAAAATTTTAATCGCTCCATTTTTGGTGCTCTGCAGGTGCTTTGCACCCCATTACATGCAATCCATTTTCCCCATTAACCTCATTATTTAAATACTATTAATGCATCATTTAAGTATTCCTTTCTTACATACACTAATTTATAGAAATAACACTTTCATAATTAAAATAAATAATGCACTTAATTACCCCAATTTGCTTAATTAAGAAATTGTCTCATTTTAGCACCTTTTTAACACCTTGGGTGTTACAGTGATATAGTATATAGATCTTTTCTTGGTAAATAAGATTCTTTTTTGCATCAACTTTAAATTTTTGTGTCTTTAGTTAAGGCTCTCCCTATGGATTCAATTGTAGCAATAAATTTCCTTTATTAAGCACCTTTACTTGGAGATTTTGATGGAGATTGCCTACAAGGTTGCATGTTTCAGTCCATCTTCTGTAGGGTGAAATTTTAGGATTTTATCTACTCAAATCATCACCTAGTTATTGGACAAAAATGTAGTAATCTTACTTAGGATCAAGATAGATTTGTCAAATGCTTCGCTTAAAAACATTCCTATGAACCTATCATCACAAAATGACCTCTAAGGAATCACAAATCACTGAGAATAATAGACACCCACAATCAGGGTCAGGCACTATCACAATTTAAATAGAAAACATTGAAATGACATGTGTTTGTGATATTATATGTCAAATTTGATTGATATAATCAAGGATAGGCAACAAGTGGCATCACTAACAGGTAATATAGTGACATAAATGCTTAGCATAAACTCACACCTATTTTTGTTCTACTAATGAAAAGTATATGCAGAAGGGTTTCAAGTACATGCAAGAAAAGACTTGAAATAAAGCGCAGAAGAAAAAAATTGAAAGAGAAATTAATCACTTCTTGAAAATGCAACTGTGGCCAAGACAGAAGGAGCTTCACATGAGGGACATGTAAGAAGTATACAGTAAGTTGGTAATGAGCAATCAAGGAGATAAAATTTATTTAAAATTGATTATTAACCTAATGAAAATCATATATAAACTGTTGTTTGAATAAATGAATAATTTTAGACATTGATCAAAATGGATTATGACATGATTTCATTCCTATGTGTATAAATTGAGTTGATACATATTTTTGCATGGTTTGAAATCTATGACTTAATGCATATGCCTAAGTTTGAATGAAATCAATTTGACCTTAACATCATTACAGTCCCAAGGCATATGTCAAGCCTATTTGGAAAACTTCATAGTTTAAGGTCTCAAATAGATATTCTAATCCTACTCAGACCTTTTGTAATCATTATCATGGATTGATGTGTTAATTAAGATAATGATTCAAATTTTAGTGTGATTGTGTTTAAGGCCAAGTTCCATGTCATGAAGTGTTTCAACTTGTGAATTACTCTTGTCATTCATGACTATGATATTTATAAAAGTGTTTATGTAATATACAATTGTGATAAAATAAGAATAGCATTGGAAATGAAATATCATATAGTGAGAGGAGGAGGATAATGAAGAATTGATAAGCTCACTCATTAGGAAGAATAGAAATTTATTGTAGAAAAAGAGAGAGAAGTATGTGAACTAGAAGTCATAACTTGAAATTGAGAAATGAAGTTTTATATTGTGAATCTTAAGGGGATAAAAATTTGGAAAGACAAAATTTGCGTTAAAAGAAAAAGAAATGTTTTGTGTGAATTTTATACTGAGAGATCATGTAGTGAGGTTTAAAATGTAGTCCCTTTCATGAAATTTAATACATTTCTGAGATTGTTTGAAATGGTTTGAATCTTGACTTGACAACTTTTATGCCAAAATTGACAATTATAATTGTGAGTGATTGTTACCTTTTGAGATTTATTTTTGTGATTGCCAAAAGGGAAGACATAACTTTCATATTTGTTTTAGTTGATGTGTATACTTCCAAAATTTCTAAATTAAATAAGTATGTTTAATCTTGATTTTTGCTTGGGGGTTTACTATGGTAAGGGATTTCTCATGTTACGTTAGCCATGCATGATTAAACATTAAATCCTGAAGCTGGTAAGCCTCTCTATAGCCTAAGCAGCTGCACAAATAGACCTGTCACAATCTTTTCTAGACAATTTGAAGGGGTTGAATGGGTACTATCATTTCCTGTTCATGTAGCTTGTTACACTTGTAGTACTGATTCATTAAAAAAGGCGTGATGTATTATGATGGTATGGCCTACCCTAAGAATAAATTGGTGGTTGGAGGTCCAACTCTGCAAAAGTGTTTGTTTAGGGCTTGTTTAAATACACCACTCGAAGCCAAGGGGCAATAATTACTGCTTCAACATCTAACTTATAATTACCTTTAGCCATCCTTTTTTCCACCATTCCTAGTATTTCCACTTTTGAGTCATTATTTTTTTTCTTTTTTATCTCTATTTATTTATTAATTGGCACATCATCAATCATGCATGCATAGATTGAATTTTCATGGTTCAAGATCTTGAATAGAAATTCTATCCCTAGTCAGATCTTGTGTAACTAGCTATGCATAAATTGACCTATTGATGAGAATTATGGGGAGAAGAGCTATCATGGCTTGTTTCTCAAAGAGAAAAGTAGTATCAATTATCATGACTTATTTTCATGTCTTAGCATATGCGCATAAATGTAACAAACTCCTAAGTGTCATTGAATAAAATAGATAGGTAGAGTTGGCATTTAGTTCATTAGCATGATTTTTACTATCACAAGTCATCAAGTTTTGTCATCATCAAAAAGGGGAGGTTATTAGGTTTAGGCATATAGTTTAGATGACAACAAAACTTTTGTGAGACTTGATCTAGGCTAATTAAATTTTGCTAAGTTTTGGAAGTGATACATATGAAATAATTCATCTTGCAATCAATTATATTGGATGTGTTTGAATGGTATTTAATGGTAAATGGATGTATTCAAATGTTATTACCATATTTTGATAAATTCAGTACAATATAAAATGAATGATTTGTAGTGTAAAGTGAAATGGTTGAAGAATGATTAAACTACATTGAGTATAATAGTATTAATGATACTAAAATTCCAAATGCATGTTGGTTGATATCTAGCCACCAATTAGAAAACCAGAGACATAGATGAAATAGGAATTTACATGAGTTATCAACTTGAATATTTTTTATGATTTTTGCAAGCATTTGAAAAGGACAAAATCATAATGATCCATATATTATGATTAATTGGATCAATATATATATACTTGAAAAATGTTAATGAGATTATTCATATCATGTATGCTTTCCAACTTGATGAACATCTTATATTTTAATAATCATGTTGTTTGAAGTAAAAAGCATTTGAATGATAGCGCTTAAATGAGATATATTTGCAAAGATAAAAATGTGCCTCAAAGATACATAATTCCATATATTAAAAGAACTTTTGCAAAATCAATATATATATATATATGTGTGTAGCATTCAAAATAAATATTCAATGGGAAAAATCATAAAGAAAATATACAAAGATACTTATATGTAAAACGTTAAGGCTTACAAAATGGCAAAGTGCAAGACCACAACCACATCGCAACTACCCATGGAAACCACTTATGGTGTTCCACGAAGAAGTGAAATCCTTGGACATCTGTAGCCGCTTGCGGGTACTGCCTGCAAGTGTAACCAAAGCTGACGGCACCACGACATACCACCTACAACATTTCTTAAGAGGTTTTGAAGTTGTCTTCAGATCTTTTGAACAATGGAGAATCACTTGGCAAAACCCATTACACTTGACATATCGCCTGGGCCACAGCCGATTGACTCACACCGCCTACCATATCGCTTGTGAGTGGCCAGGGACATACATTTGGGAGATTTTCCAGAGTTTCAACCATAGTTGGTTCATCCTACCAACTACCATATTGCCTGAGGAGCAGCCGAATACCACAGCCACTTGCAATACTGCTTGTTGAGTCCAACGATTGGAAATTTGAACATTGCAAAGCCACGCATTGCTAACCAATCTCTTTCAATGGCCAAGTTTTTGAGATATCTATTTAAGGGATGATGTTGGGACATTTCAAAGGTTGTTGTTGAAGTGATTATTAAAGATTTCATTAAGCTTTAACTTTCACATTCTTAAGCAACCCAAGTCAAGGCACTCAATCTTCTTTCATAATCATTCAAGGCTTGTACCTGTAATACTAAGGGAAGATCTTATACAATACAAAGAGCAACAAATTGAGGCTTCCCTTGCAACACAAAGAAACACGTTCAAAGTATATTTCTTTCTTTCTTTTTATTTTTGTATACCTTGAGTTGGTAGAGAAGTCCAATATCAAGAAGGACAAGTGTGTTTATTAGAGTGTGTCTCACCAACAACTTATTAATCTGTATTAAACCTCCTTGAGCTAGAATCAGTAAGTGCAACTTGATTGTTGAAGTGTTTCTCGCAATCAATTGCTAAGTTTTTTATGCCCCTTAGAGCTGGAATCTAGAAGAGTGCTAGGTGCACTGTTTCTATTCCATTATATGAGATAGTAGAACCCAAGGCACAAGGAGGGTGCTCTTGGAAGAATGGAGTAGGGAGGTTATCTCAAACCACTATATATCGTGCCTTTTGTTTGTGATCACTTTATTTTTCTATATTTTGTTGCTTTATTATTTATCTCATTGCAAACCACAAAAGCACGAAAAGAGAAAATTTAGTTAAATAGGGTAAAGCAAGAAATTTTATAAACCCAATCCACCCTTCCCCACTTGGGTTAAGCCAAATCTAATGGACCTAATAAGAGCATAAGAGCAAGTAAGAAAGACCCGCTGAGTTTGTAAAAGTTAGTTGGTGAGCTCAAAAATAAGTGTATTTTTTATTAGTGTATTGATCAAAGTGTTAGTGGAACCTGATTATAATAGAAAAGACTGACTCAGAGAAGTGTATTAGGAACCTAGGTTAGGCCAAACTACTATAAAAATCAATGTCTAAGTGTGCTGTGTGATTCCTTTCATTTTATTTCAGCACCATTTTTTCATTTGGCCAAACTTTTAGACGCTCCATTCGGGGG
>JAYJMB010078599.1:0-22388 GCA_036873735.1 Pouteria campechiana
GGCGACGCCTCATGAGACTACTTTCAGCCTCATTACAATACTTTCAGTGTCAATCAAAAGCCGATCCCCAATTTAGTTTCAACC
This sequence comes from Pouteria campechiana, assembly GCA_036873735.1. Classification (NCBI taxonomy): domain Eukaryota; kingdom Viridiplantae; phylum Streptophyta; class Magnoliopsida; order Ericales; family Sapotaceae; genus Pouteria; species Pouteria campechiana. The sequence goes on from JAYJMB010078599.1 coordinate 85, forward strand.
TACAAGTGGATGGGGAAGCGTTAATCATCATAAATAATCAATATTACTTGAGCCAGGACTGCTTTTTGGTGAGACCATAGCCGATTTTAAATAGTCATTCAAAGCATGGCTTGATATGATGGGAGGTGTCGTTCCTAAAGTAATAGTGACTGACCAAGGTGCTTCTATCTCAGCAGCTGTAATAGATGTATTCCCTCAAACCCACCATATTTTTTTGTATATGGAACTTAAATAAAAAATTAATGAAAAGATGGGTATTGTGATCCATAACAATCCAACTTTTTACAAGATGTGGTCCAATTACATCTACAAAAGTGAGATATCAGATGAATTTAAAATAGTGTGACATGGAAAAAGTGTATACAAAGGAGAATTTTTTTAACCAAAAAGAGATTGAGCAATGCTAGTATTATTTTGCCAAGATAGATGTGTCAAACAACCATATAGATCAATATGTTATTCATAGATATTCAAGTAGAGAACCTAAAAGGGTTAGGAGAGTTGAATGGGATAATGAAAGCAGAGTGATCAAATATTCATGCAAAAAGTGAGAGTTTTCAGGGATAATTTGTACCATATTCTTGCAGTATTTCACGTTTGAGGGATCTTCAGTATGTTTGAAAAACTAATGTTGAGGAGGTAGACCCAAAACCTAAGGAAAGGATCATACACCAACAATGTGCCATAACATCAAGTGTTAAAAATTCAAAGATTATATGGCACTACAACTCGATGCAAGAATGTGGTAAAATTATCCATGATGGGACCAGCGATTTGGCTCTTTATGAGGCTTGAAAGGCATTCAAAAATTAATTAAAGAATATAGGAGAGAATACCTATCAATGGGTGCATGTGATGATGTTGAAGGAAGTGGTGCCAACTTTAATAACGATAATGTGGGGATTGTACATCAGCTTATTTTAGTGTGGCCCTTGAATGATGACATGGCAACCCCACCGGGTAATGCCCCAATTGATGGGGTAAATAGTCACAACTCCCAACAAAATGAAATACTGGATCCACATAGCGTGAAAACAAAGGTTGCACTAGTAAAAGATTCAAATTAACAATTGAGGTGGCTGCGAGAACTAGGGTTGGTAGGCTCTGTCGTGGTTGCAAGAAAATTGTTATTAGGCACGATAGGAGAAATTGTCCATCGATGAGAACCTTCAATTCTATGCGCGATTCATCCCACAGTAATCTTCACTAGAAAGGTATTGCATGCTTACCTTTTACACCTATTAAAGTTTCGTATATATGTTTGGGTTGTTATGGTGATAACATACTAACGGAATCCTCATTAGCTATCATAAAATACTTCATATGGCTTCTTCATCCAAGGGTACGGGTTCTCCATATTCTGCAAGAGTTTCTTGTAAATGCAGTTTTGAAGCACTTATCTTGACATCTTATACGAATAAGAACCAAGGAAGGCAATTTCTCTGTTGTGTGGGTTTTTTCGTGAGTGTCTTTTATCATTTTTTTAGTGTCTTGTATAATCTGCTAATGTAATTTCATGGATTGTTTAATTATCTCAATACAGGATGGTCTGAGCAAATGTTCCTTCTTTCAAAGGGTGGATCCGCCTCTGACTGATAGAGAGCATCGGTTTAGAAGAGATCAAATGCATGAAATTAGGAACCTGAATAGTCAGTTGTATGCTATTCACAAAGAGAACCAATAGCTAAGAGCAAAAGTTGAAGAAATGCATGTAGCCAGAAAGGAGTTGTTGCGATTTGAGGCCAATTGCAAGGCATTGGAGACAGAGTTGAAGGCATGTAAGAGAATACTATGAATTTTAACTCTTATAGTACTTATTTGTAACAACCCGGGGCTCCAGTGCACTATTGTCCGCTTTGGGCACATGCCCGCACGGTTTTGTCCCGATGCATCCTTACGAGGAACCTCATCGAGCTCGTCATGTGCACCTGCCCAAAACAGGGCACTCCTTCACAACCGAGCTCCACATATTTAGCCTAGGACTCCCTCCCTCACTCCATCGATGTGGGATGCCACTCACGCCATCCACCCCTCAAGTCACCAGTGTCCACACTGGCCACACCTTAGAAACTGTTGGGAGTCAGCTCTGATACCAACTGTAATAACCCAGGGCTCCAGTGCAATATTGTTCGCTTTGGACACACGCCAGCACGGTTTTGTTCTAATGCATCCTTACAAGGAACCTCATTGAGCTCGTCATGTGCACCCGCCCAAAACGAGGCACACCTTCACAACCAAGCTCCACATATTTAGCCCAGGACTCCCTCGCTCCATCGATGTGGGATGCCACTCACGCCAGCTGCGATCATACCAGAACTAATGGACCAGATCCCATTAAAATTCCGCAGTTAAGCATGCTTGGGCAAGAGTAGTATTAGGATGGGTGACCTCCTAGGAAGTCCTCATGTTGCTCCTCCAATTTCTTTGGCATGAGTGGCATCCCACATCGATGGAGTGAGGGAGGGAGTCTTGGGCTAAATATGTGGGGCTCGGTTGTGAAGGTGTACCTTGTTTGGCGTGAGTAGCATCCCACATCGATGGAGTGAGGGAGGGAGTCCTGGGCTAAATATGTGGAGCTCAGTTGTGAATGTGTGTGCCGTTTTGGGCGAATGCACATGACGGGCTCGATGAGGTTCTTTGTAAGGATGCATCGGCACAAAACCGTGCGGGCATGTGCCCAAAGCGGACAATAGTGCACTGGAGCCTCGGGTTGTTATAGTTGGTATCAGAGCCGACTCCCAACAGTCTCTAGGGTGTGGCCAGTGTAGACATTAGTGCCTTGAGGGGTGGATGGCGTGAGTGGTATCCCACATCGATGGAGTGAGGGAGGGAGTCTTGGGCTAAATATACGGAGCTCGGTTGTGAAGGTGTGTCCCATTTTGGGCGGGTGCACATGACGGGCTCGGTGAGGTTCCTTTTAAGGATGCATCGGGACAAAACCATGCAGGCGTGTGCCCAAAGCGGACAATAGTGCACTGGAGCCCCAGGTTGTTACATTATTCTTGGCATAGTGTGGCTTATATAGACATTGAAGTTATTCTTTGTATTCCAATTTTTTGAGAAAATGGTCTTCAACTTGAGCTATCTGTAATATTTTCTCTTGGAATATGACTGTATTTTAGACATTTATTTATACATGTCTGTTGGGATTAAGAAATGGAAGGCCTTTGTTGTGTTGTTGTGATTTCCAACTTGATTGGAAGGCAGTTGTGTTGAACCATGTTATCTAGCTTAATTTTAATGACGAACATTCTTAACCAAGTATGTTTTCATGATGAGCAAAAGCATGAGTGAAACATTGAGGTACTAATATCTTATTTTCAAGAATGTTACAGAAAGTTTAAATCATTCAACTTGAGCTATCATTGCATAAGGGTCCAACAAGTGCACCTTTTTGTTCAGCCTGTCATCCTCTTTTTTAGAAGGTTTCCATCCTGGGCATAGAGTTTGGATTTGGGGCATTACCCAAACCTTCCTGTTTGTCGTGAATAGTCTATCCAATTATGATTTTTGAATCTTGGATATGGGATATTAATGGGGGACATGGATGAACCATTCATCCAAGTACGGAGTTGTAATCCCGAAAATGGGATATTAATTTGGGACATGGATGAACTGCTCATCCAAGTACGAAGTTGGAATCCTGGACATGGGATATTAATTCGGGATATGGATGAACCATTCATCCAAGTATGGAGTTGTAATCCTAGACATGGGATATTAATTCAGAACATGGATGAACCGTTCATCTAAGTATGGAGTCGGAATCCCAGATATGGGATATTAATTCGGGATATGGATGAACCATTCGCATGTCCCATGAGCTACGTCTCATGTCCCATGCCCATGTCCCAAGTCCCATACCCATGTCCCAAGTCCAATACCCATGTCCCAAGCCTCAGCCTTCATGTCCCAATTCTCATGCCCAAGTCCCATGCCCATGTCCTAACGATAATAAAAATAAACATAGAAACTGACACATGTTAACTGATAGCATATAGGCAAATATAAGCATATAAGGTTAATTTTCCTTGACTGGTGTGATACTTAAAAACCCATTACAACATAATCTAACTTAACAATGTACTCCATATCACATATGCAACGCCAGTCGGGACTCTCATTAAATACGACTCCTTAGAGGCTTCTTAGAAGGCTCAATATTCTTTACTTAGGAGAAGATGCATGCATCCTTGAGGAGGTGGAGAAGAGTGCATTCCGATTTTTAGCTGGGCTTAATTTACACATTAATCTGGGAACAGGTTATTGTCCCTTAGTAATCCCAGCCTTTCTTAACAAACACCAAAACTTCTCAAGCCTTCTTTCCTTCCAACAATTAATAGTAATGGACAACGGTAAGCCAAATGCTTGGTGGGGGATGCGGGATACCACTCTTGAGGAGAGGGTCTTACGGCTAATCGAAGAACTACGCAAAGAGATAGAAAAGTTGTAGACTTCTCTTTGGGAAATGCAACTCATGGAGCAAGATAATTCTTTCATGGGAAGAGCACTTTTTCAATCTAATCCGCAAACGTCAATGATTGCAGGCCGAGATCGAGAATGTGATAAAAATGGTGGAGCATATTTAACACTTTGCACCCTCCTAGTTTTTTGGTTCAAATTACTGTGAAATAAGTTGGCTCTTTCAACAATTAGAGACCACATACCCATTATTAGACTCTCTGTCATGCATTTAGTTTTAATTTTGATATGTAATACATGTCTTGAATAAACTGACATATTAATGTATTATAATTTATCTTACTAGAATATTTGCACATTCTGTATATCCGTTGTCTTTCTTTAATTCTTTGGTGATGTCCATGCACAACCGTATATGTTTAAATGCCTAGAAGCATGCACAACCGTAATTGTGTGCATAGGAAATGTATAGATATTTATTACTATTTGGTCATATTCACTTAATCAACAAATATCCTGTAAGAGAATCTCTATAAATGCCTAAACGACATCTGAAGCATCTCAGATCTCATCTTCCTCAATCTTAGAAACCCATCTACTGACAAGATGTCTAGCTCTCCACATAACAGATCTTTGGATGCTTTCTTCACAACACCAGAGGATCGGGCTAGACTAGAAATCAATGGTTTAGAATAGGAGGTGTCCCAGTTGAAAATGCGACTTATAGAGATGCAGCAATAACAGTGAGAGAAGACGTTAGGTTTGGCGCGAACTTATGCTGTCCTCAACCAAGATTGGGTTCAGCTGGAAAGAGAACTCAAAGTGTGGCATGATCTAATTTGAGACCTTCTTGGGACTTATCCTAGACCCAGGCCTGACCTCAACCTACTACGCGAAACCTTGCGGCAACTAGAGGTTGCAAACCCTTCGGTAGATTTTTCCAAGCTTTGAAGTGTTGTGACTATCCATGAAGACTCTAACTTGTCTTTGAGTTAGTGAAGGTTGTGTAAAAATACACCATGTAGTTTCGATGGTTATTTTGGTATATCTATTGATTTTTTACTTCTGTAATAAGTATGCAGCAAACACTTATATGTTTGTAAGACTCTATGTAAACAATTGGATGGGACACAAATATATGAATCGACTGTGGAGATTCATTCCATAACTATTATAATATAAAGGTGCTTGTTATAGACTTGGGACATGGAGTTTGGGATGTGGGCATTGACAATGGGACATAGGACATGGACAGTGGGACATGGGCATGGGACATGAGCAGCCAGACTTGGGCGCTTCGAACCGTTCATCCCATGACCTAATCTAACACCATGTTCGAGAACTGATCTTCCATATTCAGATTCATATTCCATGTCCGAGATTATGAAGTCGGACATGGATGAACGATTCCAAGCGCCACATTGAAATACACCATGTCCGGAAACTGTTCATCCATGTCCGAATTCATATTCCATGTCTCAAGTCCAAGTACCATGTCCCAGGACCTAAGTCCCATGTCCCTCGACTAAACTTTGATAGAATTCGCAATCCTTATTCTGCAATTTCACTAGTGTATATTTGGCATAAAACGGAGTAACCCACATCCGGCAGAATCAAAACTAGTCCCATGATCATCCTCTATACTAGTTAGGTTGTAAAAATAAAATGAGACAAGCTACTAACTGACTTTTAAAAGATAATACACCATTTTGTACAGAGTGTAAGTATTACATACAAATGAGTACATTTCATATTTATAGATTGCAGTATAAGTATTACATATCAATGAACACCTATCAAATCTCCAATTTATAGTGTAAGTATAAGAAAAATGAATACAAATCAAAGTTACAATGTAAGTATAATAAAAAATGAGTACATATCAAAAAGAGATTTATTTCTTGGATTTGGGCTCCTGTTTGTTGGATCCAAACTTCTTTAGTCTTTCGAAAGATACTTGAGGACCTGTTTCTAATAAGACCATTGTTGCGAGAATCTCTTAAGCCTGTGTGGATGTAACTAGTATTGCTAATAGGGGCACGAGAGGAGGGACTACTCTGAGATGAGTATTGATTCAAGTGTGAGCATCTCAGGGGAGGAGGGGAGATGCCCAGCTTGAAGAGCCAAGTTATTTGCTCTAAGCTTGCGAGCATACTCCTCTTGGTCTAAGTAGATGTGAGGAGGAGGAGGAAGTGGTTTGTATGAAGGTGGTCGGGGTTGAAAAAGTGATGGTTTAGGTTTGGTAGTAGAAGGTTTGGATGAAGGTGGTCTAGTTTGGAAAGGTGATGGTTGGAGTTTGGTAGTAGAGGGTTTGGATGGATGAGGAAGCTGAGGGGTGAAAGAAGGGAGTTTGGTAGTTGAAGGTCTGGAAACTGACTTTTTCTTTTTGGGAGTTGGAAGTTGCTTACAACTTGGAGCTTTGGTTATGAGAGAAGGAGATTTGGATGGGGGAAGCTGAGGGGTGGAAATGGAGGCAGTAGCAACCTCTGTTCGGGAGTGAGATGTGGATTCAGCAGAATTTGGTTCTCCAATCCTTGCTGATATAACAATCCTAAGTTTTGCTCTATATGGGGGACATCCAAACTTTAGAAATGGAGATGGGCCAACCCCAAATAAATCAAAGTGTCTACTCCTATGGATGAGATACACATCTTCTAGAAGGTAAATGAAGTTAGGATCAAATGTGTCAGTTACAACATGAAATCTCACCCTAGATCCAATAATCTTGAACCCACTCAAAGTGAAGGATTTTGTTGGGGGGGGGGGAGAGGTAGTGGTTTGGATGAAGTGGGCAGGATGTAATCACTCAGTATCTTATCTATGATTGCATCACCATCTAAGAGTGCCTTGGGCTTGAAGTTCTTGGTTGGACCTTTCATTACTATTATATGGTTGAGGTAATCATGATCTTCAAAATATGGCAAAGGAAGGTCGTGGAGAGTGATTGACCTATTTTGGGATTCAAGAAGTTGGGCAACCATTTGATTTATGAATTGCCTATATTTAACTTCTCCCAAGGTCATTTTTATTCTTTTTCCTGGACTCCCACCGATTGAAACATGTCAGCTTGGGAAGTTTGGGATGTTGAATTTTATATAATGGCCTGGGTGATACTATAGTGGGGAGTCTGTATGACTTTTGTTCCACTGCAGGAACCTGTGAGACTTTTGGAAGTTTTCTCCCATGAGACATTAGAGGTTTTGTGAAGGGGGAGGAGGTGTTGTTTACTGAGAAGGGGCAGTTTCCTATGGAGTAGTTGCACGGGGCAGTTGTGATGGCAGAGAGGCAGTTTCCTATGGAGAGGAGAGATAAAATTTATTCAGAGTTGCCTTCATCCATGTTAAGATGTTTGCAAGTGGAATAGTTAACTCAGAGAGGATTCTGTGTTAGAATGTGGAGATGGAATGAGTCTAGGGTGAGGAGGAGAAAAAGGAGATGGAAGAACTGCAACAATTGGAGAAGTTGCAAGTGGAGAAGTGTGGACTGCAATTTGAGGAGAGGACTGTAGAGATGGAAGAATTTCAACACTTGAAGAAGAGGGAGTACTCGTGGTATGAGTAGACCTGGTGGGTGAAGTAGGTTTATGCTCATGAACAGAAGGGGAGGGTGAGGAATGGTGAGATGGAGCATGATGGGACTGATCACCACCGTGAGATGGAGATTGATGAGAGTGATTAGAATGAAGGGGCTGAGGGGATCTCAGGGGTGAAGAAGGTTTGAGATTATGGAAAGGTGATGATGGAGAAGAGGATTGAATAGGCTTCGATTGCCGCTTAATGGACTCAACCAAATAGGTCAAAGTATCCAGATTTTGAGACACTGAATCCATCTGCTCCTTCATTGAATCCATCTTGATGTTCAGAGTAAGAGCACCAACATCAACTTCAAGCTTTCTCAACCTGTTCTCAACACTGCTATCAGTGGAGGATGAAGTTCTACTTGGAGAAGGTACTGCTGCTTCTGTGGGTGGAGAAGCTGCTGCTGCTGCTATTATTCCTATTGTTGTTTCTGTAATTGCTGCATGTGTTGTTATTGCTGCAACTTCAGTGCGAACTTTTTCCCTTATTTCAGCAACCACCTCCTCTACTCTATTAGTGGGAGTTGCTGCATATATTGCTATTGCTGCAACTTCAGTGGGATCTTCTTCCCTTAATTCAGCAACCACCTTCTCTAGTATATCAGTAGGATGTTCTTCCCTTATTTCTACACCTGAAGCAACAAATTTTGCTTCTCTTATTTCAGTTATTCCACCCTTGAATCTTGTTCACTTGGATGGCTTGGTTCTTTTGGTACTAATTTTCCTTATATTCACCTCAGTCATCAAATCATTATTTTTAAATTCTTCTCCAACTTTAGAAGTCAAATTGACTCCTGCTCTTCTTAGGAATTTTGCCATTATCATTCCATAAGGAAGAGGATATCTGTTAATGCTTTTAACCTGGAACAAGTGATTTGAGATTGTCTTTACCAGGTCTATTTTCTTTCCATTCTTCAACGCCCACAACATTCTGTAATCTTTCTCAAAAATGTTATCCCTACCTCTTGTTTTAGGAAAGGTATTATTGATCGGCAAAATGTGGGCCATTCGCATATTTTTGTCCAAATAGCTGGGATGCAGCATCTTTACTTCTTCATCAACCTCTATTCCAGCCACCTCTAAAAATAATTGTTGCCTCGAGGCAGCCAATCCTTTTCCTCTCTTCCAACCATAGGGAGATTCAGACACTCCATTGTGTTATCAGGAGACAAGTCTATTACTCTATCTCCTATCAATGATTTTCAAGTCTTTGAATCATAGTTACAAAATATCACCTTAACCATCCGTGTGTTCAATTTCTCCCTGCAACTCATAAACTCAGTCCACCCTTGGATTTTAATACATCTACAAATATCCAAATCCAAGTCATTTTCACCCAGTCGGTTGAAATCAACACACCTTCCCTTCACTACTTTCTTTTTTTCATAAAAATTCACAAATCTATTGTATGATTCGTGATTGTTTAGGAAAAATACCTCTAGGAGGGATACTCGTCTAGCCTTCTCTACTATGATGGAGATGCTTCCACTTCTTCTTCCTCTCTTGCTTTTCTTCTTCTGGAAGACTCTATACATGCTGATGTTGCTACCATGCGTGATTCAACCATTTCAGCCATGATTTTGGATTGGGATGAAGAAGGAATGGATTTAGGAAATCATTGGTTAGGAAATATGGTGCAAATAGGAAAAACAAAGAAGAAGAGAGATGTGACAGGGGATTGTTTAAATGTTGCAAGAAGATAATGTATCTGCAATGAAGATGGGAATGTTACTTAGATTTGGGACTTGGGAGGAGATGCGAGGTTGCTATGTCTGAAATGAAAAATCAGCATCGATTTCCTTATTTACGTTAGGGTTTTACTATGTTTTAGACATGAAGTTGACAGTGGGACATGGAAATTGGGTTTCAGACATGGAAGGCCTTTGTTTGGGACATGGATTACCCGTTAGGGTTTTACTGCATTTGGGACATAAAATTGACAGTGGGACATGGAATCTGGGTTTTCGAACATGGGGCATAATTTGGGACATGGATTATGAAATGTTTTAGCGTATTTCAGATATGGATATGGACTTGGGACATGGAATATTGGTTTTTGGACTTGGGACATGGAATATTGATTTTTAGACTTGGAGCATAATTCAAGACATGGATTAAAAAAACGAGCGGTCTGATTTTTTAGCTCTGGATTTTAAATTTTTAATCTAGATCTAGTTTCAATTAGTGAAATTTACACTAAAATTTTTTTAATGAAATTAATGAGATTTGCACTAATTTTTTTAATGAAATTAATAAGATTTGCACTAAAAAAATTATTGACATTTGCACTAAAAAATATTTAATATAAAGTTTCAAATAATGAACATATACTAAACTTTTTTTAATGAAATTTGTAAAATTTTTGCTAAAAATAAATTAATAAAATTTAGACTTAAAAAATATAATATTCAGTTTATTAATTTGCTTGCTGATGTTCTATTATTTTATGCCTTAAAAAATTATGGAATTTTCAATAAAATTCCATGTCTGGTTTTGGGTTTTGGGTTCAATAAAAATTATGGAATTTTAGTGAAATATTTAAAGAGGTGGGAAGACGGCAACTGCATTTGGGTTTTGGGTTTTTTGCTACGCTGGAATTTTTGAAATCTCTGATGATGGGAGATTGAAGTAGTCACATCGCACCCCCTCCGTACCGTGAGTTGCGTGTGTTTCTGGGAGACGGAGTCAGAGAAGGCACTCTCACTCGCGGTGGCCATTAACGGCCTGGATGACGCCCGCTGCATCGCATGGTGAAAAGGCTACCTACACTGAATATTTCAGTGTAGGTGACTACACTCAACCATTTCCCTATTTATATATAGTTTGAACGTTGAAAAAGTAATGTCACTAGGTTACTATTTACATGACCATTTATGTACCTTTTCTTAAATAAAAGTTTATGGAGAAAATTTTTCTTTCCCTCCTTTCACACTATACAAACACGGCATAATCAGCTCTTTATATTTAGACTCAATTATACTCATGATCGTGCAGGAAATTTGTCCTCCTTAGCACACAATAAGAGAAACTATATGAAAAGCTACTCTGTGTTCCTTGTGGCATTGTTCATCCTCCCTCATAACCGAAGGCCACCTCAATTTATGAGCTTGACGATCTACCAATGGGTTTTGTTAGGGATCTCTAACACAGGATACCCACTGTCTAGCTGGCACCATGCCACATCAGATCTATTTTTTTTGAGATACTTTTCCAATTGTTATTTGATTCCATAGCACTCTCATGACATTCTTTGAGAGGACCCCTAGGAGGACTAGGATGCGTATTGCTCTAGGATCCTCCTCCAGGCAAGAATCTTCATCCTACCCATGTACAAGCTGCGTACGTATCACAACTATATGCATATCACCCACGCTCAGGTATAAAAAGGCCAGGTATGCATTTCCTGGAACACAAGCATACAAGCTCTTTTTAATAGCCTATACCCTCTTAAAGAGTCCCATTTACTGACTTAAGCGTCGAATTATTTACACTAGGAATACTCCCGATGCCCTCTAATGAATTTTTGGTCTTGCAGGACCCTCAACAGGATTCTCTTAGAAGTTATATCAAAACTCAATTTGGGGACAACCCAAACATTGGTGCCGTCTATGGAAATTTCAGCAAGCCAAAAGATATCGGATAGAAATCAAGGCAACATGAGCACTACCTCATATCCTATTACGGTCAATAATGCCTCATCCATATCAAACCAGAATGATGGCATCGCAATAGCTGAAGATTTGTTGGATTAACTAAGGCAAACAAATCAAAAGATGATGCAACAGATGATGTAGCAACTCATGTAACAACAGAAGTAATTCATGGATGGATTTCTTGCTAGGAGTAACCCTGTGAGGATCCCTCCTCAGCTTCCCCATGACTAGACAGATCTAGTTATCTATGGATCTAGTAATCATGTAGGAACCAATTTGCGGACCAGACCAATCATCCATGTGACTGGATAACACCCTATCGGTCTCTCCTCAAGAGCAGAATTGACAAATCCTATGCTCAAACAAACTCCAGAAGCAACAACAGATTAGGAGATAATCGACTATCCCATCAGGCCCACCAACACCATCCTTGAGTCAAACCATAGGCAAGGCATACAAACTCAAGAGAAGGAGCCACTATCTCACTAAGAGACAAGAAGGATCCCCGAAGACAACATTAGCTGATATGATAAGTGGATCCCCTAGTGGCATATAAAAAGAAGGAACATAACAAGGCGATCCCCCTTCATTCAGAAAATATTAGAAGAACTAATCCCCAAGGGATTCAAGATGCCATCTTTGGAAGCTTATGATGGAACTACAAATCCGGAAGATCACTTGACCAGATATGATGGACAAATGACCCTAGTAGGAGTCTCCAATACCATAAAGTGCGTCCCTTTCCCACCAACACTCAAAGGGGCTATGTTATCTTGGTATCAGACTTTGGAACAAGAGTCCATCAACTCTTTCAACAATTTGGAGGAACACTTCCAAGGGATCTCCATCGAACAGTGAAGGCAAAAGAGGACCATGGAATCATTGATACCAGTCAAACAAAAAGAGAACAAGTCTCTTTGGGAATATGTCAACAGATTCAATCTCCTTACGTTGGATATTGAGGGGTTGGATCACAATATAGTTGCGGTAGCACTCTAAAGCAGAATTGTGAACACGTATGTGAAGTACCAATCTCTATTCCCACCCAAAGGTTATTCAGAACTCCTTGAAGCATTAAATAGAGACACAGACGTAGAGGAGATCACCTGAGAGGAAATCCTTGACACTGGAAGGAAAAAAAGTTGCTCACCCCCACAGCGCCGTGAAAGGTTATATGTAAGGCCAAACTATGGATTTGCTAGGAACAAATCTTTTAGGAAAGATAAGGGAATAACTAATCCCATTCTTCTTAATTGTTCCTTCACCCATGTCTACCATGAAATATAAAGACAAGGATTCCATCTCTCTAATACGCCCCTGCTAAAAAATAGAAGATCTTTCAACCCTAACAAGTACTGCTTATTCCATAAAGATGTTGGCCACAATATAGAAGACTGCATCACATTGAAGTAAGAAATTGAAAAACTTATAAAGAAGGGGAAATTGTAGCAATTCATAGCTGATAGCTCCCAAAAAATAATAGGTAGAAGGGAAAATCATCCTGAAAAGGAAGTGACATAAACATAGATAGAAAGCCCTGAGGATGCCGCAGCTGAAGTTAACTTGCCCACACCAGGAATCATCAACATTATTACAAATGGTCCAACTACAATGCAGCAAGCACACATGGAGCAGGTTAATATGGTAGGAAAAAACTTCAAGTGGAAAAGAGAGGAGGAAGACTTTCCAATTATCTTTTCAGAGGAAGACATGCTAGCAAAGCCGATTCCCATAATGACGTTGTGGTCATATCTACAGTAATATCAAAGTTCTAAGTAAAGAGGATTATGGTGGATAGTAGGTCATCCGCAAATATTTTATTTTATCATTGCTTTGAAAAAATGAAATATTCCAAAAAAGTGCTACGAGCCACAAAGGGATGATTAACGGGCTTCACTGCAGATAGTGTATTCCTAGAAGGAATCATCACACTTCCCTTTATAATGGGAGACAGCCCCCAAAAAACTACAACATATTCGGACTTCCTGGTTGTAAAAGTACTGTTAGCCTACAATGCCATATTGGGGCATAGGGGCTTAATAAGATGAGATCGGTTGTATCCATGTATCACCTCATTATCAAATTTCCTGTTAGAAGCTAGATCAACATCGCTAGAGGAGATCAACATATTGCCCAAGAATTCTATGAAGTCTCCATGAAGGAAAATGTATCAAGGAATATGTAGATTAATACTATGGATACCAAAGATGAGCAATGGATAGCCTAAAGTAAGCTGGTAGAACCCTTAGATACAATTCCGTTGTTCCTTGCGAATGCAGAAAAGATTGTTTAAATTGGATCCACCATGAACACCCCGCTAAGGCAAGAGCTGATTGACTTGTTAAGGAGAAACATCAATGTCTTCTTCTGGTAACCTTTTGATATGTTAGGATTGGATTCGTTAGTCATCTTCCACAAGCTGGCGATAGATGGAAGCCACAAACTAGTAAGGTAGAAGAAACGACTATTCTCATAGGAGAAAAAGGAAACCTTCATAGCCAAGGTCGATTAGCTATTGGAAGTGGGATTCATTAGACCAGTGCACTATCCAGAGTGGCTATCGAATGTGGTCATTGTAAAGAAGGAAAATGAGAATTGGCGAATGTGTGTGGATTTCACATCATTAAATAAAGCCTACCTTAAGGACAAGTTACCCTCTCCCCGACATCGATCAATTGGTGGCATCCACCGTGGGTCATGATATGATCACCTTCATAGATGTATTCTCAGGGTATCACTAGATTTAGATGTATGAACCAGATCAAGAAAAGACAACATTCATAACCAACGTTTCAACTTTTTGCTATAAAGTAATGCCATTCAGATTAAAGAATGTTGGGGCTGAGAGGATGGTAAATACTGTGTTTAAAAATCAACTAGCTAGAAATATGGAAGCACTTGTTGATGACATGGTAGTAAAAAGCAAGGTTTGAGCTCATTACATCTACAATCTAGAGGAGACATTCCAAACCCTCCGGAATCACAGGATGAAATTAAATCCTCAAAAGTATGCTTTTGGAGTTGCGGCAGAAAGGTTACTGGGATTCCTAATATCACAAAGATTCATGGAGGCAAACCCATAGAAAATCCAAGCCATCCAAGATATGAAAACACCTGGCAGTGTCAAGGAGCTCCAGCAATTTATCGAGAAGTTAGCGGCACCGAACAGGTTTCTGTCCAAATCAGTAGAAACAAGGCCCCCATTTTTCAAACCCTCCACAAAAAAGCAATAATGGAGCTAGGTAATCATGAAGTTAGCTAAGATATACAAAAGGCCTTGGAAGAGCTCAAATCAAACCTCATGTCCCTCCCCTTATTGAGTGCCCCAAAGAGAGGAGAAGTTCTCTATCTTCATCTGGGAGCTAGATCTGAAACAATAGCCATTGTTTTATTCACAGAGCAAGGCTAGCATCAAAAACCAAATTACTATATCAATAGGGTCCTCAGATGCATGAAGGTGAGGTACCCACAATTGAGAAAATTGCCTTCACCCTGGTAATCACTGCAAGAAGGCTGCAACCATACCTCCAAGGACACCTAATTTGAGTATACACTAATCATCCCCTCAAGCAACTCTTGCAAAAGATGGAACTATCTGGTCATTTCATCAAGTGCTCCATTAAACTTAGTAAATTTGACATCGAATTTCTATCAATATAAACCATGAAAGGGTAAATCATGTTAAATTTTCTCATGGAATGTACTAGCAAAGCAAAAGAATTAGGAGCACCCACAACTAAGAATGAAACCTCTCTAGTGCCTCCGAATTTGGCAGCACTGGCAGCTCTTCATGCAGATCTAACTACACCAGCAACATTATCTGTGGATCCGCCCACATAGTTTTCATCCATAAACTCGCAAGGCAAAAAGATTATTACAGATCCATCATTAGAGCTAGCACCCAGTGGAGCTTACACATGGATGGCTCGTCAAGCAAAGAGGTGGCGGAAGTAGGCCTTATCCTACAAAGTCTGGAAGGAAATCTAATTGAATATGTACTATGGCTTGGGTTCCCCACCACCAATAATGGGGCTGAATATGAAGCCCTACTGTTAGGCTTTAGAATTGCTCAAAAGCTGAATATCCAAAACCTAAACATCTACCGTGATTCTCAGTTAGAAGTGAAGCAACTGTCAGAAGAGTATGAAGCCAAGGAGCCACTAATGATGCAATACTTATTAGGTGCTAAAGCAATGCCAGGGCGAATCTGTGACACAAATATCATATAGATATCAAGAGTGGAAAACAACAAGGCTGACAAATTGTCAAGGCTAGCCATAGCGCCATCCTTTGTCCACCAGAGAACCTTCTTGGTGGAACACCTCGCAACACCTAGCAACCTAGAAATCAAACAAATGGTAGTAGAAGATTAAGAACCCTCTTGGATGGATCCTATATATGAATATTTGAAGAGAGGGAAAAAACCAGTGAATCCAACAAAAGCCAAAAGCTGGCATGTTTCATAGCCAAATTTATCTACCTAGATGATAAGTTATACTAAAGAGGGCACTCTCACCCATACCTCTGGTGGGTGACCGAAAGAGAAGGAAAGAAATCCTCAATCAAATACATGAGGGAGAATGGTCAAACCATATATGTGCAAAAACCCTTGTGTTCAGAGCTATACGACAAGGATACTACTAGGCCACCATGGTTGTAGAATCAAAAGAGTATGTCAAGAAATGAGACAAGTGCCAGAAGCATGCAACATCCCCTAGCTCCCAGCAACCAAACTTTTAACAATCAACAGCCTATGGCCATTCTACCAATGGGGAATCTACATTTTGGGTCCTTTCCCACCAACCATAAGGAGGAAGCACATATTTGTTGCTACAGACTATTTCACAAAATGGGCAGAAGCCAAGGATACCCGATCCATCTCCATGGAGTAGACTCAAAACTTTATCATGGGAAGTATAATGTGCATATTCAGGGTTCCAAGGGTCCTTATCACAAACAATGGAACCTAATTTGTGTTGGTCTTAATCCAAGGTAGCTCAAGAGGGGGAGTGAATTGAGCTTTTAAAGTTTTGGCCAATTATTAAATCAAAGTGCAGAAAATAAAGAAAAATCATTCATGCGACACAAAGTAATGTATTTTTATTGTGATTTGGCCCAACACGGTATTTACTCCAATCTTTGAGTTAGCCTCTCCTATTGCACTCAAGTTCTATTAGACACTTGTTGGTTTTACAAGGTCACCAACAACTTTCACATGTTGGTTTTCAAAGATCACTAACAAACTTATACACATTGGTTTTCAAAGCTCACCAACAAACTCATACAAGTTGGTTTTCGAAGTGATGGTTCAACTTATAATACCTCACAAGTGCATGAGTGTATAGCAGTATAGTGTAGGTGAGCAAAGGTCGATCCCACAGAGAATAGTCAATTGATTTAATTAAATCAAGTTATGACCTAAAACTAACTTTAAAAAGATGGATTGTTGGTTTGAACTAATAAAAATAATAAACTAAAAGATAATTAAAAATCTAGGGCTATAGAATGATATAGGATAGATTGCAAGTGACAAAGGTCTAGGGTTTAGATTTCACAACTTAATGACTCCTCTTGCTATTTGGATATTGGATTCAATCTTACTTGGGTTCGTTCTTTCTATGATATGATTATTATCATTTGGTGTACAAGTTTAAATTAAGTGCTTTCACTCATTCCAATTACCTATGGTTTGTAGCATAATTGAGGTGAAAACCCATTATGATCAAGAACTATGAACCAAGTAGAATGGTTGTGCATTAGGTGTGTGCCTTAACCTTATACTTTTCTAATTCAAGGAATCTCATGGATGTGTTTTAGGTGTGAGCCTTAACCATGCATAGATAATCAATAAGATTATGAAACTGGTGATTAAGCAATCACATAAATCAAAAGATTGAAATAAAACCTATGAATAAAACTGTAGACTTGCATTAAATAATCAATAATCCAAATAACAAGGTTCATCAAAAAGGGCTACATCTTCACCCTAAAAAGAAGGGATTAGTTCATAAAGAAAATAAAAGATACTTCCTCCATGAAGATCATCATACTGCAATTAGCCTTCTTGAATTGCTTTTGCTCTCCTTGAGTCCTCCTTCGTTGCTCCATAAAATCTCCTAAGAGAGTCGCCTCCAAGAAACCCTAGAACTCCTCTCAAAAAGCCTCCCCCAAAAAATCTCCTCAAAAGAATCCTTAAAAACTTCCCAAAACATCTTTCTAAAACAAAGAAAATTTCATAAAAATCATAAAATTGCTGAATCTAACAAATTTTGACCTACCACTGGTGCCACTAGCACCAAATGGGCATCGCCAGTGCCACTTGCTGTTTGGTCAGCAGTGGAGTTGCCAGGTGTAGTTCTGGTTTGTTGTCTATAGGAGATGCTTTAAATTTTTTGACCGTAACGTGCTTGGATGAACTCAGAATCATATGATTCTTTTTTGATTGGTCAGATAACTTCAAGATATACAACGTTTGAGTTGATCACTTGAGTTGATACTCTTGTGAATATACCAAAATGTACCTCAAAGTGGTGCTAGTGGCACCAACTTGCTGTCCACCCGGAGAGGTATTCACTATTTATCCATAAATTCTTCAAAAGATCTTCAAATTATAGGATTCCTAATTTTTTGGAAAATAACTTCAAGTTTTTCAACTCTAATGTTGACCACTTGTCCTATATCAGTCTACATTGGTACTAGAAATGGAATCAAAGTGGTGTTAGTCACATTCAGCTTCTTTTTGACATGATGTGTTGCCTGAAAAACCAAATAACTTCACTAAGTGTAATATTTCATCAAATGTACTTATGAACCACTAAAATAATGTCAAATAAAGTTACACAACATGTAAATTTAGGCATTAAAATATGGTATATTATGAGCTCATCAAATACTCCCAAACTTAGCTTTTGTTCGTCCTCGAGCAAAATAAAAATCTGAACTCATGAATCGATTAGAAAAATCTTTCTCAAACAATCAAATACATGCTAGACATATTTCCTTAGTTATCAAATACCCCCAAACTTAACTTTTGATCATCCTTGAGCAAAATAGTAACCAAAATTAATGAATCAAGTTGGACAATTTCTCTCAAACAATCAGTAATATGCTAGACAAATTACCCATGGACACATAATTAAAAAATCATTCAAGACACTTGCCAAGTAATCTCATGAATATCATGCTTCATTAATCCTTTCATGAAGTAAAATATGTGTATGTGAAGTGTCAATCTCATGCTATATGCATGCTTGTCAGTTAATAAGTGTGAACTAATGATTCTCATGATTTTCACAAAACACATCATATGCTTGCTTTTCATCCCTCTCCACTAATATAGACAACTCTATTTACTTGGATCAATAGGTCTTCATTAAGCTTGTAATAGAGCCTTTGGTTTGGCCAACAAAGGAAGAAAGTAAGGATTAACAAAGTAAGCAACATGACAAACTTGCACAAGATTGTTCACTTTCTTAACTTTTGCTGGTGTTTTCTTTGTTTTTCCTTAATTTTGGGTTGTATTACTACCACACCCCCAAACTTTTTTCTTTTGAGTTTATGGAATGTGATCCCCCCAATTAAAAACCTCTTTCCCTATTTTTTTCTTTTGTCCATTTTTTCTTCTTTATCACGGCATACTTCTTTTTAACACCCCAAAACTTATCTTCTTTTGCTTCATTCATACCTATCAAACAACCATAAGCATAACATATGTCTCTTATTAGGTAAAACATGATTTTTTAGGCCAAATAGGTCTAGATAATGAGGCTAAAGAAAGAAAATTCGAATGGTGGTCTTTCACATGCTTTGCATATGCCATTCTTTCACAAGGCTCAATGGGAACTCGAGTGACATAAATATACTAAGTTAGCTTGAAAGGCTCAACTGATCAAAGAATGACTAGATCACTTCCAAGTAAACATGCTTTCTAGGATTTTTCCTTGAGGGATACTCAAACAAGTTCTAACATGCTTGTGTCAATCAAAATAAGTCAATGTATTCACAACATTATCAACCAATCCACATACACTTTGCATGATCATAACATAATGTGCTTAATAAAATTTTCATCAATCATGAAAAAGAAAGACTTATCACAAGAATCAATGAATCACAAGGTGGTGCCTCTCCTTCCTTCTAAATAATGTGCAATGGTAATAAAAAACTTAGCATATGTTACTGATCATTAAGAGAAAATCACCGCTCTGACCAATTCAATTTCAGCATGTTAGCAAAATTGTTCTTGGATTTTCTTAGCTAAGTCATCAAAAGTGAAGCTCATCAAAATTATACCTAAATTTAAAAAAAAATGTCCAATTTGCCAAAATTGAATGCACTTGAATGCAATGCAAAAGACCCCCAACTTAAACTTCACATTGTCCTCAATGTGAAATAATGAAAGAAGTTTAAGATCAAGGGCTTCCTTGAATGAAGTTCATTCACATTCTCTTCTTCTGGAACTAGCTTAGCATCATAGGAAGAGCATCTACAATCCTCTAAAATCAGAATTACTCTTTTTGTAACACACAGTAACCAGAAATTAAAAATGATCTATCCTAACAGTAAAGAAAACAAGCAAACACTAAGCTAAATGATAAGAAAATAAAGAAAGTTTAGAAAAAGCTTAGGTTACCTCCCAAGAAGCATTTGATTTACAGTCTCAGCCTGACTATGGTCTTCCATCATTGAATTGAAACTTGGCCTTTCTATGATCCAGTTCTTTGAAACTTGGTAGTGGTGTGTAGAATTTTGATGCTACCAGTTGATAAACATAGATGACTGATTCATCATCTTCTAATTCATCTTCTTCAATTATGTTTATGAGCTCTCTTAAAAACTCTTCCATTATTACATCCACTCCATTCATCTTGAGGCCATTCTTACTCTCATTGGACAGCTCCATCTCCTTGAAAATATCAAACTTCATAATATGATCTTGAAGCTGCATTGGCTTTTCCTCTTCAATGCCTGCAAAAGATGAAGAAATAATTGCTAGAAAGAATTAATCATTGCTTACAAATGTATACCTTAAAGAATGAGGCAATTATTCTAGTTTAGATTTTTCTTCAATCTCCTCCTTTGTTGAGCCTTCATTAAGATTTTCAATCATCTCACCAACTTCTTCTTGTGGGAGAACCTCGACAACCAGAATTTCCTCATTTCCATTATGAGGCTTTTCAACAACTTCGTTCTACCTCAAACACCTAGGAAAAGGGATAAGTGGATCATAAGGTGGTGACGGTTTATAGTTGAGTTGAGGATTAAGAATTGGGAATACAGCTCTCCTATCAGTAATCTCCTCCTCATCATCTACAAAAATATCAGAATCATTAATCACATTACCAACTTTATCATCTATTACTTACCACCTCCAATTGTTGTGATTGCTTTCACTTGCTTGGGCCAACTTGATAACTTTCTGTATGTGTCACTTTGCATAGCCTCTACAATTCAGTCCAACTGAATCTCCATCTTTTTCATGGTTATCTCTATGTTATCAAAACTTGATTCAGTACTATGGAACCTTATTTTAGCATTTTGGGACAAGTTTGGGTTACCTGGATAAAACTGTGAAATGTCTCTTCTAGAGTAGGCTTCTTGCTTCTTTGCAATTAGCTTGAATCTAATTATGATCAACGTTTCATGAAAAATTGAAATGACTACTCCAACCATGATATGGATCATCATGGAGTGGTTGGTTGTAGAAATTCTTCGCATTGGCTTGTCATGAGAATTTTGAAAAACTAAAAGGTCACATCCTCTCCATCTGCTTGGCAAGCTCTGACTTAAGTCCTTCAAAGTGTTCTCCCTCCAATTCTTCTTTCTTGCAGTCATAGCTTAGTTAAAACCAAAGAAAGAAGAAGTCAAAAACTTTATATACAATTATATATAAAAATAAAAAGAAAAATTGTAACTAAACCTAATTAAATCAATTTAGAACCATTCCCCTACAATGACGCTAAAAACTTGATGGTTTAAATTATGATACCTCACAAGTGCATGAGTGTATAGCGGTACAGTGTGCGTGAGTAAGGGTCGATCCCACAGAGAATAGTCAATTAATTTAATTAAATTAAGTTATGACCTAAAACTAACTTTAAAAAGATGGATTGTTGGTTTGAACTAATAAGAATAATAAACTAAAAGACAATTAGAAATCTAGGGCTATAGAATGATATAGGATAGATTGCAAGTGGCAAAGGTCTAGGATTCAGATTTTACAACTTAATGACTCCTCTTGCTATTTGAATATTGGATTCAATGCTTATTTGGGTTTGTTCTTTCTATGATATGATTATTATCATTTGGTGTGTGGGTTTAAATCAAGCGCTTTCACTCATTCTAATTACCTATGGTGTGTAGCATAATTGAGATGAAAATTCATTACGATCAAGAACTATGAACCAAGTAGAATAGTTGTGCATTAGGTGTGCACCTTAACCCTCTACTTTTCTCATTCAAGGAAGCTCATGGTTATGCATTAGGTGTGTGCCTTAACCATGCATAGATAATCAATAAGATTTATGAGATTGGTGATTAAGAAATCAAATAAATCAAAAGATTGAAATAAAACCTATGAATAAAAACACAAACTTGCATTAAATAATCAATAATCCAAATAACAAGGTTCATCAAAAAGGGCTACATCTTCA
>JAYJMB010078610.1:0-22386 GCA_036873735.1 Pouteria campechiana
AAAAAAAAAAAGAAAAGAAAAAGAAAAACAATAGTATTGGAAGGTAAGGGCATCTCATGACTAGTGTTTGGTCATGATCTTAGTTTCATAGGATCCTGATTCATTCTAGAATGTTGTTATTACAATGTTCATTTGAATTTATTTCCACCAATTAAAGTATTTTCTAAAAGTTCTATTTTATGTAGAAGTCGTTCTAAACAATGTCACTCAAGAGACAGACAATCCAGATCTGAGAGATTGTGCATATATATACCGGCACCTACTTTCAACTGACCCTCAGGTATAGTTTTGAGTATTTTTTGTATATGTAGTTTGTGGTATACTTTGATTACATATGAGAATTTTCTCGCATTTATCTCAAGCAGCAAAAGATGTAGTGCTTACGCAGATATAGATCACTGTTACTGGGGAATATTTTTTATTTTTATTTATTTTTAATGAAGAGGTGCAGGTTTGGGTTCGGGTGGGTTGCCTGACCGCTTTCCCGCCCCTAACCCGAAGTAGATGCGAATTCAAGTGTAGGTTAAGGTTCAAGTTGAAAAATGCCTTCCTAACCTTGCCTGAAATCTAGGTTCGGGCAACCGGGTTCAGGTTAAACCTGCCCCGACTTACATCCCTACTTTAGTGGTATTTCCCTTACATTCTCAGTGCCTTCAACTAGAACAAAATCATGCTATCTATGTGGCTCAAACCAAAATGTCCATACAACTTGGTCAAAACTCAAAAGCACCATGACATTTGACATGCAAAAAATATTTGTGATTCTTTAGGCTTTTAGACTACCTATCAGAACCATTTATCAATATTTAGAATCAATATGGAGATTTGTTTGACCTACGTGAGAGCTAGGATGGTTTTGTAGCTTCTTAGGTCAATTGTAGCCATTGTAGGAGTTCATGGTTTATCTTTGAGTTACTTGGTTCACATTAAATTTGTGCACTTTAACAACTTGTTATGGATCAATATTAGGATAGTGGTGTTTGAATGATATGGAATTGCCCCTAATTCATAGCTCATTGACTAATTCTTTTCAAATGGGTAAAAGATTGTTAACTCTCTCTGTGTGAAAAATTACTGACTCAAAACCCTTAAAATAGTTATGAACTTGAGGGTGTCCTGGTTGTATTTGCTTTTTCAAATTTTTTTTTCTTATTTCAGTTATTTTCTATTTTCAAGTTTCCTCTTCAGTTACTTCCTCTTTTTTGGTTATTTTGGTTTTCCAGTTTTCACTATATATATTTTCCTTCTCATTTATTTAAAGTTTATCATTCTCTAGTATGCCTTTTGTGTAAGCCTATCTTTTGGTACTTTTTAAAGTACATTCTTCTTCAGTTATCATATGTTCCTTTTCAATTGTTTTCAGCTTGTCAGTTATATATTCACCCTTTCAGTTACTTTTGCCTTTCTAGTTGTTATATTACAATTATTTTTCCTTTTCAATAGTTTGTTGCTTTTTCAGCTGTCATAGTTGCCTTTTCTTTTACCATTATGTGCCCCATTCACATGCTTGGAAAATAAAGAAAATTTACAAAAGTAGAAATAATGTTTTAATTGATTGTAATCCTACTTATGTCTTTTCTGATTGATTTTAAACCTCTTTTACCCAACTAGTGTGAAAAGCAATGGGTAAAGCATTTTGGAAAAGCAAAAGCATATAATAGGTAAATTCTATCAGATGACTTTTCCACATGTCATGCTTTATGGAACAATATGTTTGGTAGTTAACTGACGAGATTTGCGTAGACACACTTAGCTGAATTGAAATAAGAATAGAACAAGTGACAAGAAAATGCAAAATAGAACCTAAAATAAATGCCTTTAAGAGAATTTAAGAATGGCACCAACAATTACTATGATGAGGAAAATAGCATAAGGTGGTTTAGCCATGTACAGTGGAGAGTTCTATTATACCAATTATAACAGTTCAATTTATTCAAGTTGATGACCCTAAGAGAGGAATGGAAAGGACCAGAAAGATGAGTAGAAATTATGAATCTACTCACAGGTCCCCCATAAGAATGGAGAAATATCATAGAGTTAACTAGTATGGTCAGATTAATATAGCTAATGCCCAATTAATTTAGGATAAAGCATTGATGATAAATTTTATTGCTCATAGTTTAACAAAGGGGCCTGATTCATGATAGAGTGGAATAACAAATTGTGATTCATGTGGGCAACTACTTTAGCACCCTACTGGGTAGTTCGACTAATAGAGATGGATATATTTGTTGTCTATTGTTGACATTTCCGCCCATTATGGGCGTTTGAGACCATGGAGGGCCACGTGCATTGAATATGCATGGGAAGTAGCGCGACACTGCCACAGATGGCAACTGTGTAACGCATGCGGTGCATGATCCTAATGGCAGCTGCATGATCGCAATGGCAAGTGGATGATTACCATTGCGGCGAGGCACCGCCACTCCCATTTACACATTCACAACTCATCTATAAATTGAGTTGTTAACAGGCAAGAAAATAAGAAAAGCAAGGAAGTAAGAAAGAATTCACTTCATTAGGGCTTTATCTCATTCAAAATCAGCAAGGCATTTAGTGTTGTGGGATATGCATGATTTCCCATCTTGGTGATTTCACTCTCGATCAGCAATTTTCAGTGACAGACACGAGTTTAAGCCATAGGATCTTATTGCTTCCTCTAGATCTTCTAAAACGATATGTATCTTATTTGATTTTCATTCCCACCATTGGTATCAGAGTCGTATTTATGGCTATAACTTATGATCATTGTTGAAATCGTTGGAATCGTTTCCTTTAATCAGAAAACAAATGGGTGTCATTCTGAAAACACCATAACTGCTCCCTGAAAACACTAAACGATCGAATGTATTAATGTGCACATGAATAAAATATTCAACGCATTACTGTGTTCAGTTTTTTAAACTTGTACAATACCCGTTACTGTGCAAAATACTGTTCATATATTATTTTGTTCCTATGTAAATAGTACTCGCACAGTATATATTATTATTTTATTCAATAAATACTATACATACATTATTTTATTATACATGAATAGTGCACATACACAATAGCTTTTATTATTTTATTCCATGAATACTGTGTATACATTATTTTATTCATATGAACAGTGCACATGTATATAAACAGTTAATATATACAAGAAGCGTCAAAATCATAATATGAGGCAACATCTTAGAGAGATATCAAACATGATTAGAGAACTGAAGTCAGCTGGACATGCCCTCACAGATGAACAGCGGGTACAAGCCGTAATCAGATCCCTTCCTGATAGCTGGGAATACATGAAAGTCAACATGACGCATAATGAGAATATTAGAACATTTGATGATATTGCTGGACACTTAGAACTAGAAGATGAGCGCCTAGAGGCCGCACGATCTTCGGGACATGCTTATATAGTTGATTATAGCTCATGTGGAGCTTCGGGCTTTAAGCGCAAGAGGAATCAAATGTTCCCTAATAAAGGAAGTGGATACATGTACAGAATAACTCTAGAGTGGAGGTTAAAGGGGTCGAAACATGCAAACTGCAATTGCGTGGTGGACGAACCCTATTCCTACATGATGTCCTTTATGCACCAGACATCCGACGGAACTTGGTCTTAGTTATATCTCTTCTTAGCCTGATTTATTCCTTGAATTTTCATAGTGATTGTGTAAAAGTATTGATGGGAACGCTTCTTTCTGGCACCGGTTTTATTTCAAATGATTTTATGATCCTTGATGTTAATTATGATGAGTTAATATCACATGATGGTTGTTTTTCTTTAAGTATTTCTTCTAGTGATGCAAATCTAGATACAAATGTGTAGCACGCTAGATTGGATCATATTGAGCGAGAAAGAATGAATAGATTAGCTAGAGAAGGCTTATTGGGCCCTCTCGCTAAAGTTAACTTGCCCATCTGTGAGCATTGTATGGTTGGAAAGACAACAAGAAAACCGTTTGGCAAAGCAACCAGGGCAGAGTTTCCACTATAGCTAATCCATTCAGACATTTTTTGTCGAATGAATATGGGGCCAAGGCATGGTGCCTCATATTTAATCACATTTATAGATGATTACATGCAATTTGGTCATGTTTTCTTAATCTCCCATAAGTCAGAAACATTAGAGTGCTTCAAACATTATACAAGTATGGTAGAGAATCAATTAAACCACGCTATTAAAGTTTTGAGAACCCACCGTGGATGCAAGTATTTATCCATGCACTTTAAAGATTTTTGTGATAAAAAGGGTATTATCAAACAATTGATAATTCCTAGAACTCTGCAACAAAATGGTATTGCAGAAAGATTGAATAGGACCCTATTAGACATGATTAGATCTATGATAGCATTGACAAATCTACCTACATCATATTGGGGAGATGCATTACTGACTACAGCTCATATACTTAACCGTGTGCCCTCTAAGTCAGTAGCTTCTACACCTTATGAATTGTGGATAGGAAGGAAATCTGATCTTAGTGATCTACGATCCTGAGGGTCAGTTGCTTATGTCTACAATCTTTCTCATGAATATGGCAAATTGAAACCAAGAAGGAAGAAATGTATCTTCATAAAATACTCAGAACACTCCAAAGGGTATGTTTTCATTTGTGAACATGAGGATGGAAGCATGACTGAACTAGAATCACAAAATGTCATATTCTTGGAAAATGATTTTCCTAATAGAGGTGAGATTGAAAAGAATGTTCATTTTTATGAAATGGAAAATCTTGTAAGAAGTGACTCTCTAAATTAGTCAAACAAATATGAAGAGGAATTGTCTCAATATCTTAAACCAGGTGGGAGCGACGCACCTCAAAAACATCACCTTTGTAAGAATAGTCGTAAAAGTATCCCACATCGTCGTTTTGAGATTGAGGAGGAAACTTTTATCGTTGCTCAAAATGATAATGATAAACCTAACTCAGTCATGGAGACTTTCTCATGCCCAGCTAAGAAAAAATGGAAAAGAGTAATGGAAGAAGAAATGGAGTCTATGAGAACAAATCATGTCTGGGACTTGATTGATCTTCCATTCGGGCGTAAAGTGATTAGAAACAAATGGATTCTCAAAATTAAACGCAAAGCGGATGGATCCATTAAAAGACACAAGGCTCGGCTAGTGACAAAAGGTCATACCCAATAAGAAGGTATAGACTATCAGGAAACCTTCTTTCCAGTTGTGAGGTTTATCTCTATTCACCTCATTCTTAAAATTGTTGCGTATTTGGATTTAGAATTACACCAAGTGGACATTAAAACTACATTTCTCAATGGAGAACTGGATGAAGAAATCTACATGGAACAACCTGTAGGTTTCATAATAGAAGGCTAGGAGTGCAAAGTGTGCAAGCTCGAATGATCCATATATGGCCTTAAACAATCATCCAGACAGTGATATCTGAGATTTCATCGAGTTATAATTTCTTATGAGTTTACGTTGATTAATGAAGACCACTGTGTTTATATTAAATGCTCCGACAATGAGTTTCTAATTCTATCTCTTTATGTGGATGACATCCTCCTTGCAAAAAGTGACATAGGATTCATAGTCGTCGTTAAAGAATAGCTATCCTCCAATTTTGAAATGAAAGACATAGGTGAAGCAGCTTATATTCTTGGAGTTAATATTCACAGGGATTGTTCAAAGAAATTACTAAGTCTTTCTCAAAAACCATATACTAATAAAATTCTTGAATGATTCAATATGCAAAGTTGTAAGCCCATTAACAATCTTATAACGAAAGGTAAATATTTGAGCCTTAAGATATGTCCTAAGACTTCCATAAAAAGGGAAAAAATAAGAAATGTCCCTTATGCTAATGTCATTGGAAACTTGTTGTACGCTATGATGTATACTCGCCTTGATATTTGTTATGTCTTGGAATTAGCCAATCGATACCAGTAAATCCTGGACGAACTCATTGGAAAGCTATAAAAAGGATTTTGAGATATCTCAGAGGCACTACAGATTATTCTATTTGCTACTAAGGATGTGATTTGCTCCTAGAAAGTTATTCAGATGTTGACTGGGGAGGAGACCTGAATGAGCGCAAATCAACATCAGGTTATGTATTCTTGTTGAATAATGGCGTCATCTCATGGAGCAACAAGAAGCGAACCTGTGTAGAATTATCTATAATGGAAGCTGAATTTGTGATATGTTCAGCAGCTGTGCAAGCAGTCTGGCTAAGAAGATTCTTGCAACATTTGGGAATAACCGAAATAATGTCTGAGCCTGTATCTATAAATTACGATAGTCAGGCGGCTATTGCATATTCAAAAGATCTCAAATATCATTGCAAAACCAAGCACATTGACATCAAGTATAATTTTATCAAAGACATTGTGGCAAAAAAAGAAGTGATTCCAAATTACATATCTACATATCAGATGGTTGTTAATCCGTTCACAAAATAAATTCCTAGAGATGTATTTTTGTCACAAGTTATATCTCTAGGCCTACATAGATTGTAATTGATTATTTATCAATGAATATTTGTTGTTCATTTTTCTATATAAGCATACTAGCATAATAGCATATACAGAATAAAAGTATGTCATACAAGTTGAAATTGGTCCTCTCACATAGACGATCGCCTCTAGCATTCAGGGAATGAGCAGAAATGAGACTACATAAGCTGAAAATTGTTCTATGTGAACAAGGAACGATCTGTGTGAATATAATACTTAAAGATACATATCGCTTTGATATGAGATCGAGATAAGGTCACAATGAGTAACAATGATGGCAGAAATTGGATACCCCACATCCCATTTAACCTGTGCAAAACTAGATGTGAGATCTCGGCGGCGCCTAGATGGCGAACTAGCGACTGAGATCTCAGTAGCGCCTGAAGGGTGACTATTGGAGAACTCAGGTTAAGCGCTTAGTAACAATTGAACTAAGATCTGTATGGTGTCATTGACTTTAAACATACACTCCATGTGAGGGAGTTACTCTACCATAGTACGTGTTTCATATCACCTGTACTTCGCGACCAACAAAGGAAGTGAGTTGAGTATGTAAATTCTTGTCTCCTCACTGTGTGACTCCTTGAGGCATTATGAGCCTCACATCATACCCTATGTGACTTTCAACTATACTTTGAAATTGTATTATAATATTTGTTACTCTTTAGCATGTTACCTATAGTCATGAGTGATTCGACTTTATGGCACATGTCTAAGAAAGTAGTTAGTCTATAATTAAGAAGTATATGTGGGAAAGGAAGACCTTCTGTGTTACATATGTTGCATGTATTCATTGGTACCAGTTATATTGCTATGAGAGAGCTGACATAATTGTGATTACATGGTAATAAAAATTGACCGTAGTCAAGTACATCCTTTAAGGGATTAAGTATACTTGAACTGATATAACAAATTAAGTCTAGGGCATGATGAGTTATTTTAAGGGTTGTAACTACTATGTATCCCTAATAGGTGCATAGCACTGAGTTCCCAAGTGCAAGTACACTCGCAGGTCGCATGACTTATTTGCTTATATGAACGATTTTGAATAAGAGAATGTTAAGATTTTGTATCTTGGTAAAAGTATTTTAGAAGACCGTAGAGGGCCTCATGCATTGATTATGCATGGGAAGCAGGGCGACGCCACCACCGATGGCAGCTGCGTAACGCATGCGGCGCATGATTCTAATAGCGGCCATGTGATCGCAATGGCAGACAAAGAATTGTCGTTGCGGCGTGGCACCGCCACTCTCATTTACGTATCCATAACTCGTCTATAAATTGAGTGCTGACAAACAAGAAATAAGAGAAGCAAAGAAGTAAGAAAGAACTCGCTGCATTAGGGCTTTATCTCGTTCGAAATCAGCAAGGCATTTAGTGTTGTGAGATATGTGTGATTTCCCATTTGGTGATTGCACGCTTGATCAGTGATTTTCAGCGACAGACACAAGTTCAAGCCATAGTATCTAATTTGCTTCTGCTAGATCTTCTAAAACGATATGTATCTTATTTGATTTTCATTTCCAACATCTATGGTTCAAACGTACTGGTAACATGTATCTCATAGAAAGAAGAATAAAAAGAAGGTGCAAATCAGCCGTAAAATTTTATCAAAAAAGCTTGATGTTGGTTATTTTGGATCACTTAAAAGTTATAATGGAATGAATTTTGTGAGACATGCAATGGATTATTATTATGCATACACTCCAAACATAGGCACCCAACCTTGTCTAGCCTTTAGGCCCAAAATCTCAGCCTAACTAGAGATTTGAGCCATAATACAATGAAAAATAAGGCCCATTGTGCCATGTATTTTATACAATTAATTCATATGAATATTCACCTTGATGAAGTAACACAGAAGAATAGGCCATATGAATCTCAAGAGGGCCCTAGCACATTCAATGGTGGCATCCTATTTCAACTTGCTCCCCATTTTGGTGGCCATCTCATTTTCACTCAAGCTGATTTTTTTGTTTCCCAGTAAAATTAGTGGTTTGGATGCAATCAGAACATCTCAGGTGCTTCAAAGACAATCTCACTACAATTATGACAAAAACTGTTACCATCAACAGGGCATAGAAAGACGTGGATATCCAATAGAATCAATAAAGTGTTAAGAAAACATTAAAAACTTACTGGATTTTGTAATAATTGAAATAACGATCAAATCCAACCACAACAGCACCAACCTAAACAACAAAGCACAGTGTTCTTGAATATACAGTTTGGGAAAATTTAGTTGTTTTTTTAATCTCATTCCAAGCAGCAAAAAGGTAAAGGAACACTGAAGGTGCAATAAAGAACCTAGAAGCGAGTAAAGAGTGGAAGCATACATTCTTGTCATGCTCCATTAGGAAACCGGGTTTTAGCTCTATCTTTTTGTTCCCATCTCCCTGAAACAATCAATAGATGCATAGAGTAAGTTATTCCACATTATCCATGCTATTGACACAGAAATCATATTTCGTACGCATTCTTGTAGATTCATAGTTATACTTGAAACCTTTGGAGCACGAATGCAGATCAACTATAAAAATACCATGGCATCAAGATACATTTAGATATGAAGCACTGATGCTAATAGTTCATAAACATACTGGACCACCGAGGTACTGAAATCCAGCTAGCTCAAGTTCCTTCAGAATGCCATCCTCACCAATTACATAAACCTGAATCCAAGCAAATAAAAGTAAGCAAGCACAATGATTAAATCTTTCTATGATTAAAATAAGTTCCATGATATGTAGATGTAATATGAATCAATAAGAAATGCAATGACAGAAGATGCTCACTATCTAACCAAAACATCAACCATAGAGATCCATACATGAAGCACATTGGCTATAGTACCCATAAAGACTGATAATTCAGCTTCCATTGTAGCATGCCAAATGCATGAAAAGCAGAGAGAGAAAATGTAAATAACCAAAATGATGAGATTGTTATACTTCATAGATTCCTAGTTTCCAACTGATCGCCAACTGGAACTTGGAATCTCTGATGTTTGAAACATTACAACAACATACCTTTTTATCTTTTGGAAAATTGATTGACTGCAAATAGGCAGCTGCAGCAAATGATGATGCAAAAATTTCCTCCTGAGACAGGCCCATCAAAGTTAACTGGGCAAAGAAAGGCAAATGATTCTGAAAATTAACCACTATAAAGCTGACCTCATTCACACTAAGGCCAAGAGACTCGAACTTTTTGCCATATTGTTTCCTAGACTTTGTTGAGTTGTTTGTAACAAAGACTAGTCTCTTGCCCTAAAACAAAACAAGATGAAACATAAGAACCTAAATTCCATACTTTATCAACTAAGTATACAGGATTAGTAGCAGATATATGTTTGCTTTCAATCTGTAAAGGAACCAAACAGAGGCTTTACATTCATGGCCATCAGCGCTAAGACAAGCTGTAAGTATTAAGTAAGAGACTTATCTGTAAGGATTAGTAGCAGATATATGTTTGCTTTCAATCTGTAAAGGAACCAAACGGAGGCTTTACATTCATGGCCATCAGCGCTAAGACAAGCTGTAAGTATTAAGTAAGAGACTTATCTGTCCTTTGTTCTTAAAGAAATAATATAGAGACAAAGGATTCGTAATAAAGGTGATGCAACTAGCTCCGAATTACATGTTTAATTAATTTTTCATGATGAACCATAATGTAGCTTGGAACTTTTTTTCATTTTTCTTAATATAAGTTGGTAATCACAACTTACTTTTGAATATTGAGGATATGGTTGGTCTGGGGCTGTCAATGGATTGAATCTCAATCCAGATATGATTAAAAACGATTTGTTCACTAAAAGATTTTCAGATAGTATTCGGACTCCATCAAATCAAGATAAAAATTAATCAAAAGAAACTCAGATTTTCCACCATTTGATCCAATAAAGAATCAAAGTGTTTATTGTACCATATGACACATAAAAATCAATAGTTTGAATAGCTTTTTCTTATTTGGTAAATATTAAATGGCCCAAGGCTCAGTCAAACCCTGGACTGTTAACTCAATGTTGCTGATAGATTGATCAATGATTCTAAGCCTGTATGATAACCATAACTAGAGTTCAAAACTTGGAACCCTAAATAGAGCTTGAAACTTGAAAGGAAGCTCTAGAAGGGTTTTCTGATTTTTTTGCAGAAGATTTGATCAGGTCTTGGTGATCACTACCAAGCAACTAGTGAGTTTTTGGTATTGTTTGCTCTATCTTTTTTCTCTTTCTTAGGGCCAATAGCATACCAGGTTATATCAAATTGATTTATTGTTTCTATGGTTAAATCAATGCTCACCAGATCATGGACCAAGTTTGGATAATTGGCATTTAGAAACAGAACTAACTAAAATAATCATTAATCTGCTCAAAGCCCAACCCATTCACAGCACTATGGAGAACTAAGGGGCATTTAACCTGTCATAACCAACAACATTGTACATTTCACTGCCTTGTATTGGATGAACCTTACCAGTTGCATGCTCTGTTCCAAAATTTGGACCCAAATGATCATATGGTAGTTCATTCATGTAAAAGAAGTGGTTGCCTAAAGAATCAATGTTAATGCAATGTACATTTGATACCATCCTGATGAGTTTCCCTGTATGTTTTTCCATCCTTGGCAAACATAGACTGACTGGAGAGTGGAGACATGTTAGATAGATGGATACTAATGACAACATGACTTAATAAAAATAATCCAGAAGATCATGTAATATACATTAATTGCTTAAAAAGTCACAGAATAAAAATTAAACATCTACATGTATATTTCCAATCAATGCTAACCCTTGAACGAAGCATATCCAAAGTTTCAGGGACCCCATCAATCAGGCTGTCTCCTTTCCATATAACTCCTGTATATGGTCAGATTATAGCCTCGAATTAATCAGAGAAGATGTCCACATGAAAAACTTAAATCATTTCAGCTTCATAAATAAAATAAGAAAATACAAAGATATGGCACTTTCATCAAGGACAGAAGTAGACATGATCTTGAAAGTGCATGAATAACTTCCGTAACGAAAGCACAAATCATTTTATCAAGCACTTCACGTCACCCAACAAAAATTGGAGCTCACTCTCTGATGAACCAAACTGTTCAAAAGGCAGGCAAGAGACTTCTCCCCATCAGATGATGCAAGCCATCAGACAGGACCCAGTTACGGCAAAACATTAGCAGTAATTTCCATTTGCAAAGCCACCAATTGGATGCCTATTATAGCCCATTAAACGGGGTGCTGGAGCATCCCTCATGTCATAAAGGACCCAACCAGAAAATGACTAAACACCAGATGGACCCCGTTTGATATATATAATCTCCTGAATCTAAATTTGGACATGATAATACAATTTAAATCTTTGATCTGCAAACTCTTCGTCCTACAAATAAATGGCTATTAACCATTTAGATGTTCATAAAATGTTAACGTCTAACAGTAAAGAGTTTCATTTAGTGTTTACATTCTGTGATAAAATGATTACGTGGAGAAAGGATTACAAAAAGCCACTGCATATTTGGCTAAATTGTATTTCACGCAGTACAGGTAGCAGTGTTCCCCAGTGAGGCCCACCTGAATTTTTAAGCAGCTCAAAACATTTCAGAAAAAGGCTTCCTCCTAGAATTAGAGATCATTCGAATTTCGTATCTCACAATGATGGGCCCCGCTCAATATCTGGAAAGCTCTTAGTGGAAGGTGGTCAAATCCAAGAATCCAAGCTGTTCTCCACGCTCATGCCTGCTTGGATTTTCAAAGGATCTGAATTCTCGTGTAAAAGCCTACAGGATACACTAGACAAATAAGATTGTTCTTTGCACGTCATAGCGGCCCACATGCAAAGCAAATGCAGCTCAACCACCAACATATGGACCCTTTTAACTTTGGGTAGAATCATGAAGTTTCACCTGTTAAAAAAGCTGTGATGTTTCCCTATAGTTTGTTGAGAACTTGTATTAAGACAAGTACATATATTCTAATATTCACCATGTGGCAAAATAAACCCATTGTTTTGGAAAACCAAGCACAATGCTCTAAGATGTAAGATATCACATTGTGTTTGTCTCACACGCTCTCCACTGTAACAGGCCCACCATGCAAAATCCCCAATTGCACTCTTATTAAACACAGGAATTTTCAACAATCACAAGCACTGCAATAATGAGAACGAATTATTTGAGACCACACCAAATATTGGAGGATTCAAGAAGTCGGAACCACTGTCCGCTCACCATCACAGTCGAAGATGAACGTCTCAACTGAACCGATGAGCTCATCAGCGTTCTTGAGCTGTTGTGCTGAGGCTCTGACGCTAAAATTTGCGGCGGATGAGGTTGTCATCTTAGAATTCCATGATTTTTTGGAAGAGGAGAAGGAGAGAGGATTTTGGATTTGAAAGAACGAGATTTTCCTCCTCCCTCCAAGAAATGCAGAAGAAGGGGAGCGTGGGAAGATGGGAGGAGAGAAAGAAGACAGGATGGAACGAGAGATTCTGCTGCTACCGCTATTCAGCATCTCTTTCTCTCTTCTTTCCTCCCTTTGCCTCTAGATTTCCGGAATTTCTGTTTAGCGGTCCGCAGGCGTTGCAGTTGCTTATGCTGACGTGGATTTTTTATTCGTTTTGGATTTTAATACCAGGAAATTCAATGGCCGTGGGGGCTTTATCTTTATCCGACTATTCGTTTGATGTCTGTCGCAATTTACAGTTCCGAGACAGCGCAAGGCGCATTTTGATGACCGGTGCAGATTAGGGCGGGTCGACCCAAACCCTGAGATTGTCTCAACCCTGGACAACTATTTTAACTAAGCAAGTTGGGTTTGGAATCGACTGAACCAACAATATTAACTCCGATTTTTTCCCAGCTACCTTGTCTTATTCAGTAGTTGCCACCACGTCAATCTTCCTTCGCAAAGTACGAATTTTATTGGAGAAATTAGGTGATAATAGAAAGAATCTTAAAAATTCATTATTTATTGGAATGGAAGGTTATTATAATATATATATTAGTTTGGATTTGGAAATTGTGAAATAGGTTTCAACATTTTAAATTTTATGGTCGTTTGTTTTTTATTTAGTTAATATATATGTGTTTAAATATTAATTTTATAAACAAATGAGTATTTGACTAAATGCTATAAAATTATATTATATATTTTATAGATATTAAAATGTAAGGTTGGGGTTGAGACAAGGTCAACCTAATCCGTACAAGATTTAGTAAAAGTTTTAATAAATAGGGTCTGAGATGACCCTAACCGGATTTGCACCCTTAATTGTACTCTGATTAGGATTTAAGCCGTAATCTCTTGATCGGTGGGAAAATTTTATTTTCTATAGTTTGATTGGATATATACTTTCTATAATCCTCTTTAATCATTACTCACCCATGCTGAAGACATCATTTTCATTCCATTCCATCTAATCCAATCCATGTTACCGATCTTCAGACTCGTATTGTACGTAACCTTCAGAAAAGTGGGTCTCACCCTATACATTCGGTTCATCACCCCATACAGTAGTTTTTAAACATAATATATGGCTTTTATTCTAAAAACATGCTAATCAGGTATATTCGATGAGCTACAGTAAATAAAAATGAAAAGAAGAATATTTTTATCATCGAAAGCATTTTAAGATCACGGATTATATATATTATGTTATACGAATAATCCACAACATCAAGTATATAGTTTTTATTAGATAAATAAATAATTAAAATTTTAACACATAAAAAGCAGGACATGATATGATTTCTAGTATATATTTTAATTTCAAGTATTTTGTTTACCGTTGCCTTGCTCAGAGTTTTATTTGATTATTTTGGGTTTAAAAAATATAATATATTTCAAACCCTTTTTTTTTTCCAGTAGGATGGATTTAAAGTGTATTGTGGGACCCACTTCTCCTATGGGCTTACGGCTTTTTGGCAAATTAGACAAACTACAGCTGCCTGGTTATAGATTCGACTCCGCTATTCGTGTGTGTTTGTAAAATAAATCATTTAACTTGTTAAATATTGTAAAATAAGCCTCGTTGACTAATGAAGCTTGACAAGGATGGACTTTAGAGCCTAAAATGCATAAGTGAACAAAATTTAAGATTCTAGGATGCAAACAATTTTAAAATTTAAATTTGTTTAATTACAAATTAAACCTCATTAAGTTTTAGATTTGTGCACTCTAAATTGTAAATCTTAACCATCAATGTTTGTCATGTCCATGGAGTTTATTTTTAAAATTTAGTAACTTAAATTCTTAGAAGGCTTAGTTTATAAATATGTAAATAAGAATTCAATTTGCAATTAAACAAGGTTATAAGGTATATCTTGCAAATACCCATGGGCTTGCAAGGAAAGCTTTTGACCTAGTTTACCAGCAATGTGGCCTTTAACGAGCACAGGGCTATTGGCTAGGGGAGCAGCTTCGAGAGGTTCAGATTGATTAGGGTGAAACTTGGGTCAAGCTTAACCTAATATTAATTCAAATTAGAAAATTTTAACTAAATTAAATCATAATTTATTTTTTAAAACCTTAACCCAGATCAAACCAAATTTATAAAAACTAAATTAAATTCGGGTTAAAAATGGATTGACAATTCAGATCACTAATCCTATGTATAATTTGAATTAACAATTCTTTGCATTATTATTTTAAATACTATTCTATTAAATACATTTATTATATAATAATTAACTATGAAGATGTTAGCAAATTTTAAAAATACTATATACATAATATCATCAATAACGGGGTCAAAATATTAATTTTGAATATTATCAAAATCATGTAAGAAAATATAATTTAAGAATTATTTTAAAATATAAATTAAATTACATAGTTAATTAAAAAATGTAATGCAACATAAGAGTACAATCCATTTAATTATTATTTTCATGTATATAAATTATTATGAAATATAATATTATATTATTATTTATGTTATAGTCTATCTAAAACTGATTAAATCATTTAGCATATTTGCGCTATTTAGAAATTTGGGTTATCAACATTGGGTATTCGGTTTTTAATATTGGATTATTTGGATTTAGATAATTGAGTTTGGATTTTCGTTTATTTGGTTTAAATCACCCTTTACTCAAATCAAATTATATTACAATTTAGTCTGGGTTGGACCTGGCTCGGAACCCAAAAAATATCCACAAAACATTTCAAATCCGGGTTATTCTGGGTCAATTCGGCTTAACCCAAACGTAGCTGCCCTAGGTCGCTGCTGGTTTTGCCGATGGTGATTGCGTTCCTTGGAAGGAACGTAGCGTTGCGCGTGGTATTCACTTCCATTGAGATCATCCCACCATGCGACAGATGCAAAATGCGTGTAGCCCATCCTGACTGTAAAAGGGCATTCTCCGCGAGAAGAAAGAGATCGTCGGCGGCAGCAGCAGCAATAGCATGAGAAATGAGCAGAGCTGGCGGCAATAGCAGCAGCATAAATTCGGTATTCTACGCAGAATCTTATCATCCCATTCAAGCGGGTAGCATAGACGGAACAGACATCCTCCCTCACGACAACGCTGTCTACAGAGCTCACCTTTGCTCTTCTGCTGGCCTCTGTATTTCTCCCCTTCCTCTTCAATCTCTATCCATTCCTCTCCTTAGCATCTCTCTCTCTCTCTCTCTATCCTTTCATTCCTCACCCAACATTCCATTTTTCAGATGACCCTTTTGGGGATCCTAAGGTTATAGGAGATCCTTACTGCACTCTCTTCGTTGGCCGACTTTCTCATCTCACCAATGAAGAAACTCTTCGGAAGGTTTCTCTTTTTTCTTTTTGGCCTTTCTCTTTGTTGTTTCTTTTAGTAGGAATTTCTTTTAATTCGACAATACCATCTGAATTATGCATTGTTTTGACAATTTTTCGTTGTTTAGGCAATGAGTAGGTATGGAAGAGTGAAGAATCTGCGATTGGTGAGGCATATTGGTAATTCCTTCACTTTTTGGCTTTTCCCATTTATCCCATTTTCTTTTGCCGTGTGAGTTTTGAAGAAGTTGCGATTTCCATTGTTTGCCTGGCGTTTTGCCTGCTACCCTCATCTGTCGATGACCGCATCTCAACTGATAGTTGGACAACTCATCTTTTGTTTTCTTCATCTTCTTTTAAATGCTTTTTTCTGATTATATCTTTGGATTATGTAGACGCTCATCCATCTCAGCATCCTCATTGTTCCACTTAAAAATAGTCTATGAGCATCTTTTTGGTTGACCATCCAAGACGTGCGGCATAAATGTCTGAACTTTGCTGATTATGACTTTGTTGTTTCTTCCAGTAACTGGTGCTTCTCGTGGCTATGCTTTTGTGGAGTATGAAACTGAAAGGGAGATGAGGCATGCATACGAGGTATCACCTTGCTCAATGCCAATTTGATCCATTGCCACACTATTTTTCCAGTGTTTCTTTGCCTTTATAGTTGAAACTGAGAATTTGTAACTATAACTGTTTGAAGCTTTCTAGGGGTGACTATAGTCGTGTTCTAGATTGGTTCTTGATGTCATCTGTCCTGTAAGAAGGAATTGTTGGACTCACAGATCTTGATTTGGCTGGTTGGAGTTTGACTTGCTGAATTGATTATTATAAGTTTTTTCATAGTCGTTGAATGAAAATGTTTATCTTTGAAGTTGATGATTCAAAGCTTTCTTCTCATCAATGCATCCTCTCTTTACGAATGGATTGTGGATGGCGTATGTAAATATAAAAAATATTCGCGTTTTACAATCATCTATTGAAAATATGCAAACACTTGCAGCATTTGAGGTAACTTAGGCCTAATCCATATCATATTGGTGGTACCTTGGGGCTCTTCCCTTAAATTTCCTTGAATTCTTTTATGTTCCATTTGTCCTACTCTTGCCACTCAACACCCCTTGCTCAGCGCCTATGAATATGTTCCTTGGCCACCAGACATCCCATTCCATAAGCCAAATTGTCTGGAATACTACCCTCCTTTTACCAGGTTTAACTCTAGCAAGCAGACTTTCTATAGGTGAATTAACAATTCGGCATTGCATTTTTCTTGCCAAAATATCATCCAGGTGACAGGGATAGACTAGGGAAGAAACAAGTTCGGGCCTTGTCTGAAGTGATTTTGCATAGTATTCAGAGGACAATTTTAAACTAGTAGGATGTGCTGATCTAAGTTCTATACATTGTTTAGCATGAAAATTAGCTATAGACAGGATGATATCATATTAGATCGAGGAAAGAAGTAAAGAACATTGTCCTCTCTAAACGTATGTAGCTTGCTTTTCCTTCTGTTTCAGGGTGAACTATATTTCCTATGTAGTATGTGCTACTATGGCATTTATGATGCATATTCTTGGTACAGGATGCTCACCACTCAATCATTGACAACAGTGAGATAATTGTAGATTATAACAGGCAGCGACTGATGCCTGGATGGATACCACGAAGGCTAGGTACCTTCAAGCTTAATATCTTTAGTTACCTGGGCAGGAGTATGTAACCGATTAAGTTATTTTCTTTAACAGGAGGGGGCCTTGGTGGTAAGAAAGAATCTGGTCAACTTCGTTTTGGAGGACGAGAAAGGCCATTTCGTGCTCCACTGTATGAACACTCACTTTCAAGAGTTAATAGAATAACAATTACCTCATCCATCTTCTTATTGCTTTGGAATCTTTGCCATGCATAGGATCGAGTGCAATCACTATTAGTTCTTTTTTCAGAAAAAAATGTCAATTATGGGATTTTCTAAAGTTTTGCACTATGATGCTATTGTTGCCTGTCTAATAAGTAATATACCTAGTAAATAGTCAGTAATGTATTTGTTTCGGTTCAATCTAAAATGAATGTAAAATAGGAGGAAAAGTGAAATTTATGAAAGAGGTGTAAACAGGATATGATGATATCAACAGGATAGGGGTAGTGACACCTATAAGGTGAATAAAGATGAAATGGATGGGATTTTTAATAAAATGTAGATAATGATGTAAAAAAAAATATGATTGTTATGGACAGTCCCTAAGTTAAATATCACATCAAATAAAAGAGAGTAGAAAAGAACACTTCTTTTACATTTTTGGGGCTTGTACACTCCTTTTACTGTAAATCAGGCACATCTATGGTGATACCAGCCATTGAAGGTATCAGTGCATATTTAACTGTTTTCTCACAACATGGCCTCATGCTCTCATCCATAGATAACATGGCTAGATAAATGGAAACAATCTAAGCAAAGATGCACCAAAGATGCACCATTGATGAAAAAGGAGCCCTCTGTGTTGTGTTATCTAAAATGTAGCCTATCTATATGATACATTTATTCCAGATGTATCTTGTGAATGGGACTAAGCCACTGGCTTGATACCTAGAGAATGAGTATTTCATTTCCATTCTCTCCTTTTCTATGGCACACCTGATGTTCCCGTCAACCTAGTTTTGGGGTGTCATCACACCTTCAATGGTCATTATGGATCTTATGCAAGTGTTTTCATGAGATGATTTTCGTCTCTATATAGATGTAAAATATGTGAATGATCTTTGATTGAGTAGGATCAACAGGGTCATGCAACTGACTAAGTCAGTTAGCACAAGGCTTTGATTATGATTTATGCATTAATGTGTGGATATAATTTTAGCTAATTCTGTATTGAAAAATGCTAATTCTAACTTATGCAAACAGGCGCCCTATTCCTTTTGATGATTTGAAAAGGCTAGGTATTCCACCACCCCCTGAAGGTCAATATATGTCACGCTTTCAGGTAACATTTCTTTTTCATTATCATCATTATTCTGGTTGATATGACTTTTCAGAAGTCTGGATTTGGTTGAACAAAAGAAAACAAAATTTGTGGAGTTTTCCCAAGTTTTCCCATCTTGCTGACTTAGGGCCTATTTGGCCTAGCTGTGAAGTTTTAGCTGTTGAGAAAAGCACTTTTAGACACAGAACTTTCAAAAGAAGTGCTATCGGTGGCTTCGTCATCTGAAAAGTGCTCTTAATATTATTGTTATGTTTGGCTAAAGTTACTAAAAGTGCTTTTAGATGTTAAAATTACCAAAAAGGACATATAGAAATACTTTTTAGCCTAACTTATTTAGCAATAAAATATATGTTATGTTTTTTCTAAAAAAACATATTAACTATATTAAATATTTTTTATATATACATAATATAAAAATCTAATATTTACGTATATTAAATTAGATATTTATTAAGATGAATATATTATATATTTTATTCATATATATAATAAGCATCTAATATAGACATGTTCTTGTTGCAAGTTTTGATGAAGTTCTAAATGTGATGATTTTTCAACTTTGTAAATATCGTAAATATTAATAAGGGTATTTTGGACTTTTACTCAGAAAACGCAGAAGATGGCAAAGAAAAGCACCAAATTAGTGCTTTTGCCAGAATGTGCATATTCAACTTTGGCGGTGATACAAAGTGCTTCAGAATGTTTGGCCAAACATTGCCTAAAATCCACAACAGCACTTTCAGGCACGTAAAAGTGCTTTCAACCTACATAAATGCAGGGCCAAACAAACCCTTAGTTATGTTCCACAATTAGTTGGCAGTATCAACTCATTCCCACTGATGATCTGGTTGGTCAATTGCCTGAACCAATTACATGTCCAAGATTTTGTTAGTGGGAGCTTTTCTGCTAACTCAATTATCTGGGGTAATGGCAGCATCTTGGTTCCTAGCTAAAAATCAACAGAATGAGTAGGCAATGTTAACACCAAAGTAGGGAAACAGCTTATTTCAGGTCTTAAGTCAAGCAGAGTATTGGTCTAGTCAACTCAGTTTCATATTATCCTGAGTCAGTCAGTTGAAATTGGATTTAGGTTTATCTTCAGAAAGTTCTCTGTGGTTCCTCTTACTTATCTGAAAAGCCAAAGGGAAAAAATGAAGACGAAGACGTTATTATACCTTATACAGAAACCATCATTTTAACAATTGGCTCTCTGTGATGTGTACTCTTCCTCAAATATAGGGATGCTTCTTATTTGGCCTTACAATAGGCATTCTATGGAACTAAGGCCCCATTTGATAGATGCCTAGAAATGTGTCATCTCAATGTTACAAATTGAAGTCCTTGATCTCAAATACCTGATTAGTTCATGTCCTTACCATCACCACTATTAAGGAACCGATTTTCATTATCATCATCTAAAAAACAGCGCCTACCTCATCATGCATTTGATATTTTGATTATAAACTGCCTCAAGCAGGAAAGCATTATCTGATGCAATTTGGTGGATTTGTGACCAAACTACTTGTACTTGGCCTGCCCTAGAACATTATTGGAGCTGTTGCATGGGACTAGGATTTTTTAAACTCTGGTCACTGCCGTTGCTATGAAATGGCATGAAGCTCTTTTTAATTGAGTCAGATAATGGCCTTCCAGCATTTGATACAACACATTATTTTACCAAGGAAGACAATTAATAGTACGCTCATCCCTAATTAGAACCCACTGTTATAAATACTCGTATTCCATATAATCAAGAAACGGCACCAAAGCCACCGAAGTTCTCTCTCTCTCTCTCATGCATTTTCATTGTTATCCTTTTCTCATGTGAGATATCCATGAATATCCTTGATCTTCATGAATAGAATGTAAAAATACTTTGATGTTTTCCTGAATATCATAAGTCTTCGTGAATAGATTGCAGAAGCAGCTGGCTGATGACTCCATTATTCTAGCTTTACTGAGCCTGAGTGATGCAGGTTCCTTCCCCTCCAAGACGAAAAAGAAGCCCAGAGGCAGACAGGGAAGAGCGCTCTCACAGGCACCATAGACGGCATAGCAAACATTCTCATTGGCATGAAAGGAGGCGGTCTTCGAGTAGAGAACATAGGTCTGACTGAACTACAATAATCTCCATAGCTGTTTTTGTATCTATTCCGGGATTATCTAGCAGGATATTGCAGCATCATATAAATTCCAGTTCCAAAAGAATCAACACCCAAGGCTGCAGTCGTCTACTCAGGATTTCTCACCTGTACAACTTGTGGCAATCATCCGGACTCGTGAAAGTGGGTGGATTGAAGACTGGAGGTTGTCGGAGATTGTCCATTTGAAGGTTTACGGTTGCAACCCCTGGTTGCCGCTCTGGATTTCAGATGCTCAGCTGCAAAACACATTCCATCATGCAAAATAGACGTGACTGCACCACCATCTGCTCTAGTAAAGATGGATGAATTACCCCATGATTTCGATTATGGAAGCCCAGTGTAATATATTCTTTAAAGGAATGAATTAACGGCGACATGCATTCACCATTCAGGCTTAAAAAGTTGTTCTATCTTGCCTTTCTAGCAGTTTTGCAGGCATGCCGGCCTAACCCAACATCTATTTGCGCTGTAGGCGGATACACAATGCAAAACTCTCCCCAATATTTGTACGCTGGACAGTACTCCCGGGGAAGGAACAGTTGTTCCATCGTCAAACGACAGCAAGCAGCAAACCATCATTGCTTGAG
Source organism: Pouteria campechiana (assembly GCA_036873735.1). NCBI lineage: Eukaryota > Viridiplantae > Streptophyta > Magnoliopsida > Ericales > Sapotaceae > Pouteria > Pouteria campechiana. Next base: position 21,935 of record JAYJMB010078610.1, read on the forward strand.
AATTTAGACGAGACCGCCGCTTGGCGGAATGGTTAAAATCAATATTCACTTTATCGATGTCCCTGATAATATCATTTTGAAAAGCGGCCAATAAATTAAAGGAGAATGATATTTTTCACCCATTCTAAATTTTATCTATATAATAGAACAAATATTATCAATATCCTCTCTGCTTTATTGATATCATTTTCAATTTTTCAATTACATTAAATATATAGTTATCATTTTTCTTACAACATATTTCTTTCATTATTTCTCAAACAATTGTATTAACCTCCCTAAGTCATTAAAAACTTATATCTATTTAATTTACATTATATATATAGAATTCAGTGAAACACCCCTCCCTGCCTCTTTTGATTGCTGTTAAAGAAAAGAAAAGAATGCACGGGGAAAAGAAAAGAAGGCACAGGGCCACCCAGGAATGAAGTCAGAAACCTCAGGGGTCCAGG
>JAYJMB010078621.1:0-22383 GCA_036873735.1 Pouteria campechiana
TCCGTATTTATAGATGAGCGAGGGGTGCCATCGGGAGTCTTGCGATTCGGTATGCATGGCGAATTAAGGAGTTTCACATAGAGGAGGGATCTTTGGGACGCGTATCCTGTCTTTAGGATTTCTTGGGATTTGGGAGAGATCCCAGAATTGATAGTACTCTGACGTGGCGAGTATGCCAGCCTGTCTGCTGACATGTGTTAGAGTTCCCTAACACTAGGGAATGCACTCTATTCCCTATCAATCCACCATTCATATTATCGCAAATATACTCCATTGGGATATTTACTATCCCTATCAATTTTGACATGCATAACCTTAGGCATATCAACGTTCACAACCATATACATATATGAAACAACCATACACGTGCTCGTTCATATACAAAACTGGGATATTCTCAATCCCTTTTCATTCAGACATCCATACACAAGAATAAGCTTAAAGATATGAGATACTTTCTATCTCAAACATTCACATTTCTATATCATATACTAATTCAACTATGGGATATTCCCAATACCTAACATTTATGCATTCATCATAACTGGCAAACGTATCATTGCCATTCAAAGGATATTTTCTATCCCCTACATTCAGTAATCATAAACAAATAAGCATGGACTTTAAACCAACATGGGATATCCACAATCCCTCATCCAAAAGACACATGCCCAAAACAAACACAGGATACCTATTATCCCCATCCAATCATTCGAATCAAACAGGGAGCTGCCTACTTACCTTAGGCCTTTAGCTTTAAACCATGTTCCTCCAGTTCTATACCTTTTTATCCTTTTCAGATGGGGCCACAATCTCATTTACTTAACCATTTGTATTCATGTTTTAGTGCATCATATTAATAATTCTTTAATAGCCAATCTCGGGTTATGATCATTAAACATTTGCTAAGTACCAGTTAAAATAGGGTGTCTCTACAATTATCACAAGAAACCTTCTTGCTTGACATATTTATCTAATTCTTATATGATTAACTTTTAAATAATATGTAAACAACTCAATTAAGCTTTTAATCTATTCAATTCATGACTTACACAGTCCATTCACAAGAATCCTCATTAACCCGACTTAGGGCATAGCCCAAAAACTCAATTTCACTAGTTTAAACCACTCAATACATTTTCTAAAACATACTAATTATATCATTAATCATTTACCACATGATTAATTCAACAAAAATCAGGAAATCTCCATTTTCACTATTTACAAAAACCCTAGCTTAGCAATTTTTTCAATTTCTCATGTCAAATCATCATAATCATTGCATTAACTCATTTCCCCATGAATTTATAATCACATATATCAATTTCATCCCAAAAATCCACCATTTTCCCAAAACCCTAAAAATAAAATATTTGAGTTTTGGTCAGGAAATCGAGTTTACCTTCGCTTTCAATCATAGGCGTCCTCCCCAAACAAAGGACTAAGCTCCTAGCTCCATGTTGCACCTTCCATTTTGTGAAAATTTGATGTTTCTTACATTTTCTTCCATTTTCTATAGTTTGAATAGGTGAAAATTCAGTTTAAACAAAATATCACAAGTTTATCTAGCTATGCAAGATGATTTTGTAACTAAAATGGCTAGAAATCAAGTATAATGGGGCTAGAGCAAAAGGTGAGAAAGAATGGAACAGACTAGAGAAGAAACGGGATGGAATTCTATTAAAAAATTTGGCTGTCCTGCACTTAAAGTTGACCCACACCGCGGCTTGCAATTCCTCTCTATGGCATGGAAAATGCTAGTCAAGCTACCACCTCACCCATTCAACCGCCGTAATGCCATTTTCATTTTCAGCCTATTTTTCTAATTTTTGCACATTTTCTTTTTCTACTATATTTTCCCACATAATAATGGTATAAATTTCACAAATTTACACCCCCAATTGTCTAAAAATCAAATCAAAATTTCAATTGCAATCAGTTGAAATTTACCTAAACCTACTTATACTCACATTATTTTAATTAAAACTGAATTTCATCATTAATCAACACCTCATTACCAAAATTACACCATAGGTGTTATAGATGGCCATTCAATCTTTGGCTCTACTATCTCAAGAATGTTGAATGTATCTCTTATACTCTTTGGAGATAAATTTATTTCTGACTTTCCAATCCACTATTTTCAAGTATTGTAATTGAAATTGGTCACTAGGACTTGAACCATTCTATCATAACATTCATCCTTATAGCTCATACGTCTTTCCCAACCTTGAAACTTAATCTAGTTGGTCACTTCTAGGTTCAATCCATTTTTTCCAAATGCCTCAAAATCAAACATTATTCCTTTCATAATTTTTCTATTTTCAAATCTTTCATTGTATCTATTGTAATCAGATTTCTAGTTGTTAAGGTATACCTTTAAGATGTAATCTTCGATTCTCATTTTCTTCCTTAAAGTTTCTTCTACTAAGCTTTCTCTTCTTATTATCTCAGAATCTATAGATGAGATTTTTGCCTATTGCTCACCCTTTTTTTCCTAGCCATTTGCAGCAGATGGATATTTTTGGAGGATCTTTGGCTTAAGGTTTTGAAAGAGAGGATTTTTCAGAAATTCTGGGATGAAAGTAAGAGGGTTTTCTGAAGATGAAGTGAAATGAGGATGTTTTATAAGAAAGATTATGTAGATGACGTGGGAATTTAAATTGTCATTTCTGAAGCAAGCTTTTAGAGATTGAAGATTAATTTTTAGTGTTTCTGAAGCTAGGTTTCTTATGGGTTTGGAGTCTAAAATACAATTTCTGAGATTCTAATGATGTTAAACTAATGTGTTGGGTTTTCAGAACTTTTGACCTTATAGCTTTAAATTTTGAAGATGTATCAGCATGCGCTGAAGGGCTTTAAAGTTGAAGTTATAAGTTAGAGACTCTAAGGTAGTTAAACTCGTGCTTCAGAGATTCTAAAGTGGTATTTCAGAACTTCTGAAAGTGTTCAATGAAATCATTTCAGTGCATAAAAATGCTCTGAAACTCTTTCAAAGTTTTTGAGGCACTTCTGAAATATTCCAAATATTAGAAATATATCATTTATGAATAATATTAGGTATAATTGTAATCATCATAATCATGTGAACATATTATAAAAGCAATTAAATCATATGATATGCATTTTATGATTATGGATATAGTATACCATGTTCTCTTCTATTTTTATAAAATCTATCCTCCAGAAATGGTTTTTGTAAAAGCATTTGCTACCTAATTTTCAGTTAGTACATATTCCAAGTAATTATTATGATTTTGTGTATGGTCTCTAATGAAGTGAAGTATGCCTTCTATGTGTTTAGTTTTAGAATGTAATATTGGATTCTTTGTCAAATTTATGGCACTGGTATTATCAGATCTAATAGGTTTATCAACGTACTTCAAACCAAAGTCATTCAATTATTGTTTTATCCATAAAATCTAGGCATAGTAACTACCTATCGCTACATATTTAACCTCAGCAGTTGATAATGCAACAGATGCTTATTTCTTGGAGAACCATGATATAATCATGCTTCCAAGAAACTGACAAGTTCCTGAGGTACTCTTCCTATCTACCTTATATCTTGCAAAATCTACATAAGAGTACCCAACTAATTCAAATTTTGAACATTTTGGATACCATAAACTAAGATTTAGTGTGTCTAAAAGGTATTTAAAAATTCTCTTAATAGCAACTATATGTGATTTCTTAGGATCTGATTGGAATCGTGCACACATGCAGATACTGAATATAATATCTGGTCGACTTGTTATTAAATATAAAAGAGATCCTATCATACTTTATAGAGTTTTTGATAGATAGATTTACTTTTTTCATCCTTATCCATTTTGATAAAGGTACTCATTGGTGTACCCAGTGGCTTTCCTTCTAAATCAAATTTCTTAAGTAGCTCTTTAGTATATTTTGTTTGATGGATAAAAATTTCTTCTTTTATTTGCTTTACTTGAAGTCCCAGAAAAATTCTCCCTACATAACTTTCGAGAAATCTTGACATAATTTATCATTAGTAGCACCAAATACAATATTATCTATATAGATTTGAACAATTAATATATCATTTTTATCATGCTTAATGAAGATTATGGTATCTACTTTACTCCTAGTAAATCCTTTTTATATTAAGAATTTACTTAGTCTCTCATATCATGCTCTAGGATCTTGTTTCAATCCACAAAGAATTTTAATGAGTTTGAAAACATGGTTTGGATCATGATGATCCTCAAACTGAAGGGCTTATTTTACATAAACTTCTTTATTAATGAAACCATTTAAGAATGCATTTTTGACATCCATTTGATAAAGCTTGAAATTCATGAAAGATGCAAAAGCTAGCAATATTTTAATAACCTCAATTATGGGAATAGGGGTATATTACTCTTTAAAATCTATTGCTTCCTCTTGGTAGTACCCTTTTATTTTCAATCTTGCTTTATTTCTTAATACTTACCAGATTCATCTAATTTATTCCTAAATACCCACTTAGTTCCTTTAATAGATTGATGGTTAGGTCTTAGAGCAAGTATCCACATATCATTGCATTTGAATTGTTCCAGTTCTTCTCGCATAAATATAATCCAGTTTTCATCTTCTAAAGCTTGATTTATACAAGTTAGCTCTGATTAAGAAATGAAAACAAGATTATCACATATTTGGTGATATAAAGATCTACTTCTAAATTTATCATAAATATCACTAATTATTTAGTTTTCAGGATGATCATGCATGAACCTCCAATCTTTAGGAAAGAAATTATTACCTTTATTATTTACCTTGTTGATGGATGGTCCATCATCTGTTTCTTCTTCATCCATTTGTGTTTTTAATTGTGGAGATTTTCTTTCTTTATCTTATTTCTTTATTTTCTCCACAGATGTAGTGAGTTCTTCTGTCTTATCATCAAAATTACTTATTCTCCTAGAGGGGTTAGTACTTTAATCAAATTTTACATGAATAGATTCCTTTACAGTTTTATTCTTTAGGTTAGACTCTAAATGCCTTATTAATGATGAAATAACTAAGAAAAATGCCTTCATCAGATTTAGTTTCAAATTTACCATGATTTTCTTTTCTATTGTTAAGAATAAAACATTTGTAACCAAAGGTATGGAAATGAGAGATATTCAATTTCTTGCCATAATACAGTTCAAATGGAGTTTTGTTGAATATAAATCTAGCAAATATTCTATTAATGATAAAGAATGCAATATTCATTACTTCAGCCCAAAAATATTAAGGTAAATTATGTTCACTCAACATTATCCTTGCCATATCTTATAAAGATCTATTTTTCCTTTCAGCTACTCAATTTTGCTACAGTATTCTTGTTGCAGAGAATGTTTACAAAAATCCATTACTTTCACAAAAGGAAGTGAATTTTTAATTTTCAAATTATCCACCATATCACTTCTTATGGCTATTAATGAGAATCTTGTTCATTCTGTATATATTTGGCAAATGTTTCAAAGAGTGAGTAAGTCTCGTCTTTGGAAGCAAGAAACATTGTCTAGGTGAATTTAGAATAGTCATCTACAATGACATATGTATAATGTTTACCTCCAAGACTTGATAAGCTTACATTTTATTATATTTCAATACCTAAATTTACCTATTGTGGACTCTCAATTGATGTAATATCATTATCTTTGATTATATATTGAGTTTAATGGACTTAGTTTCTGTTTTAGGTGTTAAAACTGTTAAAAATATGCAAAAGGCATCAATTTGAGTATACATGGAATTTGATTCAAGAATAGTATTCAACATATAAGTTTTATCCCTTCCAATTACCCATCCAATGAATCAGTAATCATAGGATTTGGATATTATATATGGTAGTTATAGCCAAAATACTGCAACTATCTTAGACTTTAAACTCGTTGAATTTGACAAAGGCATCACTTGTATTAATGTTTTGATAAAGTTTGAGGTTGATTTTGAAAATATGTTTAATATAAAAATTGTAGAACTTGACATTATTTTTCCAACGCAAAATGAATCAAGTGATTTTGATATTATATGAGACATATATGGTCAAAAAAGTAGATACTGCTCTTGGATATAGTGGACAACGACTTTCTGAGCCGCAACTCAGAAAGTGAAGCCATTGCTCTAGTGCATTTAGAAGTGCAAAAATTTAATATTTTGGGTATTTTGCATATTTTATGTGCAAGACCACTTTAGGAATCATATGGAGGTGCAACAAACTCTAAATTTGGTTATTTAAAGAGGAGAAAACATAGAAAGGAGGACTCAGAGAAGAACTTCTTCAAGGAGACAAGGAAGAAGACCTTTAGAGTAAGAGAGATCATTGGAAAAAGCCGCTGCAACTTGAATATTCTATTTTCTATTTAGTTCATCTTTTATTTTTAAATCAAAAGTCAAAGTTGAATTATGATGATGTTTATCAATTATTCAATTGGTTTTAATTCAATTATGATGTTCTAAATTTCTTTTATCTACGGTTAGATGGATCCTAGCAAAGAATCTTATGTTGATATTTGATTTTTGAGTTTAATTATCTTCTTCCTCATCATTTTTTTCTATGCTTAATGCATGTATGTGATTGGTCTCCATATGCAAAATCTGAGATTCTTAATTTATACTCAAGAGATGAAATAGGAATAGACTCTTGAATTGAAGTACATATGATGCAATGAAGTCTAGAGATAGCCATTGTACATGTACAATTCGTGTGAGTATGACCTTACGAGTGCATATATTACACATAGATGCCTAAGCTTAATGAGTTTATTGATTTGGATTTGTATGGAGACTTAATAGCAATAGACACACCTATCATAGCACTTAAGTAAAGGTGGTAGATACTTTAGTGCATCCAATTGACAATGAGATAAATGATAATTTACTCAATGCAATTCATCAATACAAGTGGATTTGCTAGGTGAAGTTGAATACCTAGATATTTAATCCATTGATCTTTCTTTTTTTGCTCTTGCGATTTGTCAACTTCATTGTTTTATTTGGATTTAGTTCTTATATAATCATTACAATTCACTTAATCAAATAATACCAATTTGATATAAATTTGGTACTTAATATGTAACAACCTAATTCCTCATGCGAATGATACTTAACTTACCTCATCTATATTACTTGTGGTCGTGTATACTTGCACAAGACCCAATAAGTTTTTGGTGTTGTTGCCAGGGAGATGCAAGTAAATCAATTGGCAAATCTATTATCAAGAAGATAATAAGGTTCTTTACCAAGTAACACAAAGAAAAATCCACTTTAGATGGTAAAGGCTATAACTCAAAGAAGTTGTAGGCAATTGGGAGAAGAAGAAGTGAATAACCACAAGAGGCAGGCAAGAGCAAACTTTTCCAAATAATCCCAAGCCATATGTGCCTACAATCAATTTCCTCAAAGACTCCAGCAGCAAAAAATAGATAAGCAATTTTTCAAATTCCTTGATGTATTTAAAAAGTTGCATATTAACATTCCTTTTGAAGATGCCTTAGAACAGATGCCTAGCTATGCTAAATTCTTGAAGGAGATCTTAGCAAACAAAAGGAAGCTGGAGAATTACAAAGCTATGAAGTTAACTAAAGAATGTGGTTCCATCATCTAGAGAAAGTTGCCTCAGAAGCTCAAAGATTCGAGAAGCTTCACAATTCCATGTGCTATTGAGAATTTTGTATTTGAAAAAACAAAACATCATGTGATCTAGATGCACTTGAAAAGTTCCATAAGCTGATACCAAGATTTGAAGAACCCGAACATTGAAAAGCTAAAATCCGCCTCAAAGATATTGAGTAAAGAAGGAGAAAGTCAAGCTAAAGACTATAACTTAGAACCATTTCTCATCCCTTCTCTTTTAGGAGTTTTAGTTCTTTTTGGTTATGTTTGCTTTCTCTTCATGTTTAAGCTCTTTTTGGTTTTATTGATCTCAGATAATCCCTTGTTGAGGCTATGCGGAGCAGCAAAAGCAACCTTCATCCACATCAGAGGAGAGCACATCCCCACAAGGAAGTTTCTTTTCCCCCTATGCAATTTTTTCTTTAACATTGAGGATAGTGTTTAATTTAAGTTTGGAGTATTTTGGAGATTTTTAGTCAATTTTGAACAAATTTTTTTGAATTTAAGTATAATTTTTTCGATAAACTTCACTTTTTGTGACTTAACTAAGAAAAACGATGAGCAATTATGCAAAACTGTTAAATTTGAACTAAATAGGATTCTCTTGATTTTCAATGACATATGCTTAGTTTTTTATTGCCATTACACATGATTTAGAAGGAAGGATAGATGTTTCCTTGTGATTTAATGATTCTTTTGATAAATCTTTCTTTTTCTTGAATAATAAGTTTTTAGCACATTATTTTATGATCATGTGAAGTGTATGTTGATTAGTTGATGATTTTATGAATTCGATGACATATTTTGATTGACATGAGTATACTAAAACTTGTTTTATTATCCCTCAAGGTGAAATCCAATATAACATATTCAATTAGAAATGATTTAGGCATTTTTTTATTAGTTTGAGCCTTTTAAGCTAACCTAGTAAATTATTTCACTAGTCTCCTCATTGAGCCTTACTGGAAGAATGGCATATGCAAAGTATGTAAAAGACCACTATTGAACTTTTTCTTTCTTTAGCTTTACATCCAAACCCTTTGAGCCTAAAGAACTATGTTTGACCTATTAAGAAACATACTCTATATACATGGTTGTTAGAGAGGTATGAATGATGCAAAACAAGATAAGTTTGGGGTAATTAAAAGAAGAATATCAAAATAAAGAAAAAGGACAAAAATTAAAGAGTCAATGAGGATTCATCATTCAATTGCGGAGATCACATCCCAACAAATTTAAAAGAAAATAAGTTACGGGGTATGATAGTAATACAACCCATAAAGAAAGAGAGAATCTCAAACAAAAAATTCAAGAGAATGAAGATTCAAGTGCAAATTCAACTATGATCTATTACTTTGTGAATCTTTATAATTTTTCTTTTGTTAGCTAAGCCCAAGGCCCTCATACAAGCTTAATAAAGACTTATTGATCCAAGTGAATAGAGTTATCTACATTAGTGGAGAGGGATTATGAAAATTAAACTTATGAAATGTTTTATAAAAATCATTAGAATCACTAAATTGTATATTATTAATTGAAAAGCATGCATGTAGCATGAGATTGATAAAGCACATACACATTGTCGCTTCATGAAAAGATTGGCAAAGCATGAGTTTCATGAGATTACATAGTAAGTTTCTCGAATAATTTTTAAGTTATGTATATATGTACAATTTGTCTAGCATGTTATTGATTGATTGAAAGAGACTATCCTAACTATTTCATTAGTTTGGTTACTATTTTGCTCGAGGATGATCAAAAGCTAAGTTTGGGGGAATTAAATAAACTTATATTTTATCATATTTTAATACCTAAATTCATTTATTTTGGATTCTCAATTTATGTAAATTCATTGGCTTTGATTATATATTACATTTAATGGAGTTGGTTTATGTTTTAGGTGTTAAGACTATTTATGCAAAAGGCAGCAATACATATGTAGTTTGATTTGAGAAATGTGTTCAACATATAAGTATTATCCCTTCTAATTACCATCCAATGAATCAATAATTATAGGATTCAAATATTATAGGTAAAAGTCATAGCCAAAATACTGCAACTGTCTCAAATTTCAGACTCACTGAATTTGATAAAGGCATCACTTGTATTCAATTTTTGAAATAGGTTGAGGCTGATTTGGAAATTTTATTTAATATAAAATTATAGAACTTGAGGTTATCCTTCCAATGCAAAAAGAATCAAGTGATTATGACATTGTATGAGAAAGATATGATCAAAACAGTAGACACTGCTCTTGGACATGGTGGACAGTGACTTTCTGGCTCCAATGCATTTAGAAGTGCAAAAATTTAATATTTTAGGTATTTTGAGTATTTTTTGCTCAAACCACTTTGGGAATATGTATAGAGGTGCAAAAAACTATAAATTGGGTTATTCAAAGAGGAGAAAACATAGAAAGGGGGATTTGGAGAAGAACTTTTGCAAGAAGACAAGGAAGAAGAGTTTGGAGTAAGGGAGATCATTTGAGAAAGTCACTGCAACTTGAATATTTTATTTTCTATTTAGTTAATCTTTTATTTTTAAATCAACATTTAAACTTAGATTATAATGATATTTATCAATTACTTAGTTGGTTTTAATTTAATTATGATGTTCTAAATTTCTTTTATCTACTGTTAGATGGATCCTAGCAGGGAATCTTGTGTTGATATTTAATTTTTGAGTTTAATTATCTTCTTCCTCATTTTTTTCTATGCTTAATGCATATATGTGATTGACCTTTATATGAAAAATCTGATATTCTTAATTTATACTTGAAAGAGTTAAATTAGGAATAAACTCTTGAATTGAAGAACATATGATGCAATAAAGTCTAAAGATAGCCATTGTACATGTGCAATCCATATGAGTATGACCTTGTGAGTGCATATATTACACATGGATGCCTAAGCTTATTGTTTATTAATTTAGATTTGTATGGAAACATAGCAGATCACTTCAATAGGCATACCTACCATAGCACTTGAGAAAGGGTGGTAGATACTTTATTGCATTCGATTGACAATGAGACAAATGATAATTTACTCAATGTAATTGATCAATACAAGAGGATTTGCTAGGTGAAGTTGAATCCTTAGATATTTAATCCACTGATGTTTCTTCTTTTTCTCTTGTGATTTGTCAAATTTATTATTTTGTTTTGATTTAGTTCTTATATCATCTACTATAATTCACTCAATCAAATAATACGGATTTGATATAAGTTTGGTACTTAGTGTGTAACAATCTAATTCCTCGTGGGAATTATACTCAGCTCACCTCATCTATATTACTTATGATCTTGTGTACTTACATGAGACCCAACAAGACTTCTAGTTCTTAGTAGTCCAATAAGATCCATGTATTACAATTGAAGTGGTTTAGATGTATATACTTCGTTGTTAGATTTGAATGATTCTCTAACTTGCTTTCCTTTTAAACAAGCATCATACAACTCATTTTGGTCAAATTTTAGTTTAGGTAAGCTAACAACAAGATCTTTATTGTGTTGTTTTTCAATCATGAACTTGTTAGTATATCCTAGTCTTCTATGACACAACAAGGATTCTTCATTATTCACAATAAGATATTTGACTTGGATATCACATAAGTCTACTAAATACACATTTTCATATCTTTTTACAAGTACTAAAACTGAATTTGAATTATCTATTATAAAACATATATGTGATTCAAATACAACCCTGTAACCATTATCACAAAATTGACTCACACTTAGAAGATTGTATTTTAATCCTTTTACAAGAAAAATATTAGAAATAGTAACAAAGGAAGGTTGGTCGATCTTATCAATTCCAACCACTATGCCTTTTCATTCAATTTACCTTTTCCATTATCCCCAAAGGTAATTGTTCCTCTTTTAGCTTTTAGCTCTATTAATAGCTCCCTTTTCCCTGTCATATGTCTTGAGAAACCACTATCAATATACCACTTGCTACTTCCTGCGGCCCTCAAGCACACCTGCAATGACAAGGTTAAGCTATGTTTTTTGGTACCTATTCAGGAATCGGTCCAGGTGGATTAATAGCATAATATTTTAGTGCCCATTATTTTTTAGATGCTACTAATTTATTATCTAGAGATATGGTTGCATTTACAATGTTAGCAATAATTTTTAGTACCCAAATTAGGTTTTGTTTGGGTTCTAGCTTTCTTCCATGATTGCTAATTTTCTTTCTTTGTTTTTTTCTACCTTTCTTCTTTGCCTTTAGTTTAAATAAAGTAGAAGTTAATATTTTTCTAAAGGCATGATTTTCTACTTTGATCTACTCAAGTTATATGTTGATGTTTTGGTTAGTCTTGAGCTAAGTATTTTCTTGTCTTAATTTAGAGCATTCATAGATTATTCTTTCTAACTCTCTTTTTGTATCCTTATGTTTGACTTTTAACATTTTGAAATTTAAATACATCTCATTTAGGAGTTCTTCAAGATAAGGAGTTTCAGATTTTGAACTTATCTCATCTTCATAGATGGCCTTGAAGCTTATTCTTATGTTATGCTCTTCCTGATTTCTTTCTTTGGTGTTGAGTGAATTGAATCAGACTTCATTTTTTTCTTCTATTTCACTCAAGCTTTTTTGCATCATGTTCTCCAACATTTTCCATGCGGTCATAGCTTTCATCTTCTTTTCAAATTTTCTACTATTAGAGGTATTCTTTTTATCAAAGTATACCTTTTCTTCTTATCTCTTTGCTTTTTATTATGCTCTAGGCAGTCAAACCTCAAGTAATCCCATGATTTCTTCCACTATCTTTTTATCCAGATCTTTTGCTTCCTAGATAGTAGTTATTTTAGGCATCTAATATCTAGGTAGAGATCTTAAGACCTTCTTTACTAACTTCGGTTCTTCATATTTCTCTTCTAAGTTCTTTAGTCCAATTGTGATTTTCTAAAATCTTCCAAACATTTCAGAAATGATTTTTGATTCATTCATTGATAAGGTTTCATATTCTTACACTAGAATATTTTTTTTTCTTTTACTTGATTTATACCTTTATGTGATGCGTAGAGTTTGTCCCAAATTTCCTTGGTTGAATTACAGGCAAAAATCTTTTCAAACTTAGAAGAATATAGTGCACAATAGAGATAATTTTTTGCCTTGGTATCATGTTCTAGTGTTTAAATATCTTTTGGGGTATATTTATCTTCAATATTGGTGAAATTTTTTCAATTCTTTCCAGAAAGTCACAACTGGTAATCTATGACCATCTCAAAATTTTGCAACCTTATCTTCCAATACCCATAATTAGTTCCATCAAAAAGTGAAGATCTAGAAGTGGATTATCCCTTAGCAGATGTATTATGGAACATACTGGCCATTTGGATCTCTTCACAAGCTAATATAATGGTAATTTAAAATTTAACTAGTGAGAACTACTCTAATACCACTTATTATTCCTTGTTAAATGGTAGCCCAAGAGAGGGAGTGAATTGAGCTTTCAAAAGTTTTGACCAATAAATTGAGAAATGTGCTTAAAATAAAAGGAAGTAACTTTCATAGCATATGTACACAATATTTATAGTAGTTTGGCCCTTCCTGGGTTCCTACTCCACTTCTCTGAGTTAGTATCCTCAAATGATCTCAGGTTCCACTAACACTTTGATCAACTTGGTAAAAAACATATTGATTTTTCGAGCTCACCAACCAACCTACTGGTTTTTAGATTTTACCAACCAACTCATACACTTTCAACAAGTCCTTTTACTTGCTTTTCTCAATACATAAATAGCAAGCACCCTGCTTGCTTTAACAGATACTAAAATGAAATGTACAGATTAGTGCCTCTTATTTAGGCAGATTTGTAAAAATGAACAAAGTAAGTTATTATAAGTTACCATTAGGTCCACCTTCTATTAGAGTTTTTGAAGCACCTCTTTAGAACTTCTAGACCAAGATAAAATTTGAATTATTCTTAGCTGAACACTATTAGATTTTTTGAAGGTTAATCTTGGTTTTTAATGCTATCAACAGTCACATTTTAGCTTCTAAAAAACTTCTGAAGTATCGCTGAAGATTGAATTCTATTTCTAATATACTTATGGAGTCTTGTCTTTTTGAAGATGCCTTTGAAGAGCTTCTAAGTTGCTTCTAAAGAACTTTTGAGTACAAAATCAACATTCTAAATTGCTTCTAACAAGGTTCTAAGTATAGATATTTCTTTTAAACTTATTTTGTACCGTAATTATTTGACTTCTAAAGCACTTCTAAGGCCTTGGAAGTATTTCTGAAGTTCTTTCTGACGAACTTCTGTGTGCAGAAGCTTTTTCTGAAGTAGAGCATTTTACTTCTGAAGTGTTTCTGGAGACTAAGGAATGCTTCTAAACTACTGAGCTTCATATCTTGTCTCTAAAAGGGTTCTGACTTATTTCTAAAGTACTTTTGAATACTTCTAAGTTGCTTCTGAGTGATCTTTACTTGAGTATTCTCTAAATTTTTTCTTGTGAAATCTTAATATGATGTGCTTTAAACTTAATAGTTACTCTCCTTAATCTCTTTTAACATATAAATGCTGCATCACTTGGAAAGTAACCTGTTAGTACCATAATTCTTCACTCATTTGTTTGTTCATGATCAAAACTTTGTTATTTAATTAGATTCATCATCAAAATCAAGCTTAGTAGAGGGCTTAGACTCAACATATGCTATGCAAGTTGTATAGCAAAGCTGAAATTCAATTGGTATGGGGGAAAATAGAAGGGTTGTACAAGTGCAGAAAATAAAATGCAATGGAAACACAAAAGCACAATTTTAGTGGTTCGAGCCCCCCTAACACCTACTCTACTCTCAAGGTTTCCCCAACCTTAGGTTCCACTATCCCTTGTGGAATCAACCTTCCTTGTTTTACATGAGATTACCAAGAACTCTTACAATCTGATTTTTTCAAGAGCTCACCAGCAACTCTTACAATGATGTCTTTACAAGCTCATCAACAACTCATACAATCTAGTTTTATGAGCTAACTACCAACTCCTCCAACCTGGTTTTCCAATAAGCTCACCAAGAACTCTATAAATAAACATGTATAGAGAAATGAATCTTTCTAGGCTAATATGTACACACAATTAAAACTCAAATACAAAAGATAAAATATTAAGCTCACTGTGCTTTCTGAACTCCTCTAAAGTGTGAAGATGTAACTTGAAGCTCTGGTGATATTGTAGCTTGCTAGAGTAAATGCACCTCTTGGACTTTGAGTTTTTATGTTTTGATTCATGTTAAATCTTCTCAAAAGTCCCTTTCTTCTTCATAGGAACTTATATTTATAAGTTCCCAAATTAATCTAGTCGTTGCTCAAATTTCTGAACATTAGAAGGCTTTTTCTCCATCCGTGCAAGTCTGCCTCATTACACCACTTTGGACCATCTACAGTAGTAACTTCAGGCATTGTCGCAGCTTTGGACTAGACATTATCACGACTTTGGACTATCTAAAGTAGTAACTTCAGACGTTGTCACAACTTCGGACTGTCTAAAGCAATAACTTTAGACGTTGTCACAACTTTATATCGTATGAAGTGCTTTGGCACGTCTGAAGCTCATCTTAAACCAGAAATCTTAGCAACAATATCATTAGCTTATTTTAAGTCATTAACAAGTTTTGTAAATCATCAAAATCAAACCCTTATGGTCAACAATTAATGCATACGAGCGTTGAAAAAATTATAAGGCCTTTATGAATGTAATTCAATATAGAATAAAGCCTTTTTAATTAGGAAGCTTGTTAATATGGCATACAGAGATGTAAAAAATATTGCATATCATCTTAGTAACTTTCAAAAATCATTGGAAGAAATATCTAATATAAAAATTATTTTTGATGATGAATTACAAATATTATTTTTATTGAGTTCTTTATTTGATAGTTGGTAAACTTTGGTAGTATCTCTCAATAATTCTGCTCCTAATGGTATCATGAGAATGAATATGGTTAAAGATAACATGTTCAATGAAGAGACATGAAAGTGAGAACAAGGCACATGTTAATCCAAACCTCCTTAGATTGTTTTGATCATTAATATAATTAAATAACTAAGTTTTGATGATGAGTAAAAATATGTGAGTAAATGATTAAGATATTGACAGTTATGTTCCCTAGTATTGCAATGATAGGTATGAAATATAATCAAGAAAGTAACTTCGGTTAAGTGGATAGCGCACACAAGATCATATTAAAGATAAGATCCACCGAATAAAGAAAAAAAACATAAACTCTCCATGATCTAATGACCCTGAACTCAGAAAAGAATTTCAGACGCAATGGGACATGTCTGAAATCATGAAGAATTAAATAAGAACATGAAAAAGTTCAAAGTGTCTAAAGATGAAAGCTATAGACATAAGATCAATGTTTGAAACAATGTCTAAAGTGTTTCAGACATGTGATCCAAGTATTCAAGTCCAAATGTACAGTTGAAGGATATGTCTAGCATCATCTAAGAGTTCCAAAGCAAGTTCAGGCATGCTTCAAATATGGTGAAGTACACTGCTGAAAACAACAAGACCAAATGCCTAAGTTTGGATGCAAATGAAGCTTCGGATGTTTCGAAACTAAGTTTGCTTAATATAGAAAACATGATGCTTTGAGCGTTGTGGAACCAAGTTCAGATGTTGTGAAAATAAGTTAGGACATTACAAAATCAGGTTCGGACGTGAAGCCAAGTTTAGATAATGCTGAAGTATGAAACCCACAACACTGAAAGCATAAGGTAATTTTGAACGTACTAGAGTTATTACTTCAAATGTACTAAAACAAGTCTACAATGCGTCTCTAGAATCCAAGTCCAAAAATTTATAAGTCATGAACTTCAAACAATGTGAAGGCAAGGTTCAGACATGCTAAAAATTTTATTTCAGACATTGTCAAACCAATTTCAAATGAAGCTGAAGTTCAAACATGCAACTAAGTAATTCATGTTGCTTCAAACGTTGTGAAAAACTTATTTCAGACATTATGAAGCACTTCAGACTAAGCCAATTTGTGTCTATCACAAGAAGCTCAAGTTGCATAACTTTAGACATTGCGAAGTTACGATGAATGGATCGTAGTTGCGAATGAATTCTATAATGAGAACTTCCGACAAAGCTTTCTCTGCCATTCTAGACATGCTTATTTCAGATAATATGAAGCTAGGAGATTGTTTCAATGGTCAATAAAATCTCTATGATTCGGTCATATTTAATGAACGTCCTCTTCTCCAACGAAAATATTTTAACTCTTAGTATAAAAGGAGAAATAAGATACCATTCAAGGTTAGCAAAAAGTTGAGAAAGATAAGTGAGAAAAACCATTTACTGTGATTCTAATTTTTCTTCCATGATCTCAACTCCAACGTACTAATTGCAGATCTGCATTCAAAGCTTAATCATCTACAACCTTCCGGAGTTTGATTTCATTAGTTTTAATTACTTTATTCATTTATTGAATTTGCATTTAATCATTCTTTAATCAGCCTAAGTAAAGGCATATAACTATACAAGTTTTCTTTCTATCAGTTTGCTCCAGCAAGTAGAAAGACTTACTAATTGTATAAGTTTGTTGGCAAACTTGGAAACCAACTTGTGTATAAGTTTGTTTATAATCTTGGAAACCAACCATTGTATAAGTTTGTTGGTAAACTTGGAAACCAACCATTGTATAAGTTTGTTGGTAAACTTGGAAACCAACAGTTGTAAGAGTTTGTTGGTAAGCTTGGAAAAACCAACCATTGTTAGTGGAACCTGAGTGCAACAAGGAAGACTAACTCAAAGAGTGGTTTTATTCCATTTATTTTTAGCATTTTAATTTAATTTGATTATAATTTTTAAAAGCTTAATTCCCCCCCCCTCCCCCCCTCTTGATCTACCACTTGAACGAGACCAACAACACATCTTCCCATTCAGAGGTGCTTATTATAGAAAAGTGGAGGAGAAGTCAAAACAAGTATTCTTGCTATAATAACAGTGATAGTGATAAGTTCAGAGGAAATTGTGATAAGTCAAACTGGAGATCAAAGTCAAAAAGTAGAATAAAGTGCAAGTATTGGGGTAAGCTGGGATATATGATTAGAGATTGCAAAAATTTGAAAAGAGATGAAGATGATAAGAAGAAAAATGAAGAAAAGAAGAATGAAGATGAAGAGAAAAGTAACATTTGTTCTTAAAGATGATGTAGTTATTGCTTATGATATTGATTGTCTAACCAATGATATATCTACATGGGTAATTGATTGATTTTACAACTTCTTCATATGTTACTCCATGTGGAGAGTTCTTCTCATCTTACATTAGTGGTAATCTTGGCTATGTAAAGATGGAAAATGATGGTAAACGTAAGATTAATGGCATTGGTGATATCTGGCTAGAAACTGATATGGGATGCAAATTACTGCTAAAAAAATGTCAAGCATATTCTAGAGTTAAATTTTAATCTGATCTCTGTAGGACAATTGGACAATGAACAGTATTGTCATAACTTTGGTGGTAGTAGATGGAAATTGATAAAAGGTTCTCTCATTCTAGTTAAAAGAAAGAAAATAAACATACTTTACAGAACTTATGCAAAGTTAGTGAAAGGAGAAATGAATGAAATTGAGCATAAATCCTCCTCAGAGCTTTGACATAAAAGACTTAATCACATGAGTCAGAAGGGACTTGAGATCTTGTCAAGAAACACCTTTTATCTAAAGGTATGCCACTAAAACCTTGCACTAATTGTTTAGTTGGAAAACAACATAAAGTTTTATTTCATAGATCTCCCCAGCATAAAAAGAATTATATTCTTGATTTGGTTTATCTATGAGTGATAAAAATCTTGATGATGCATATATTTTGTTAATTTTATTAATGACCATTTCATAAAGGTGTGGGCTTATGCTTTGAATCTAAAGCTGAAGTTGTTGAGATTGAGTTTTTTACTAATTGTAGGTCCCAGAATAAGGTGTATGACAAAACATAAAACCAAACAAGATTGAGAATTAAATAGTTGTGCAAGTTTAGAAAAAGATTAGCAATGGATGCAAATAAGCATACACAACAATAAGCACATAGGGATTATACTGGTTTAGGCCCCCCTTGGCAACTACTCTATTCTCTAAGGTATCCCCACCATAGGTTCTACTATCCACGTGTGGAATTACACCTCTCTTGGTTAGCAAAGATCACTAAGAACTCTTTCATTATCTAGTTTCTCCAAACTTACTAGTAACTCTACAATGTTTGTTTCTCCAAGCTTACCAACAAACTCTTATACCACTCTACTGCAACAATGATTCCCTTTCTCGTAACAAAAGACCCAAAAACCTAAATAAAGGTTGTACAATGTAATACATCTTGTAGTAACCTATTAATGAAATAATGACAAAATAATATATAATATAATAGTGGTGCTAGCAGAATAATTGGATTGGCTGTAGTGTGGCTTGATAAGAGAGTTAGGTGCATGGTTTGGTTGTATGCATGCTTTTCAATGGGCATTAATATGTATGTAGGGTGGATGGTATGCATTAAATTATTGTATCCTAATTATAAGGATGATTAGCAAGAGTGAGAGAAGAAAAAGAGAGGCATTGCTACTAGAGAAGAAAACAGAAAGGCAACATAAGCTCTGTGAGACAATTAGCACGCCAAGGAGAGAAGAGGAGAAGGAGAAATGGGGAGGCTTCATTTTTAAATTTTCTGTCATGCATTCCTGAACAAGTAATTAGATGTATCTTTGTTACTTATATGATAATTATACTAGTTTGGATTATTATTTGGATGTTTGTAAATTGTATTTTAGCCAAGATGCATATTAATAAGCATGTGATGCGGATGTATTAGAGTAAATATTAAAACATTTTTTCATTGAATTGGAAAGAAAAATTATTCTGATTAATATGTATGTTGTTTTGATGATTAGATCCATTGATTATGTTTGGTTTTTGTAAATTTACATATCATGTGATTTTTTTGAAAATTGGATGTGAGATAATTGTACAAATGATGAAAATTTTTCTGTCCGTTTAAAATAGAGTTTTATTAAATTCTATATTTGATAGAATTTCATATTACATAGGGGTCTTGAAATGAAACTCTCATTGTGTGGAATGCATCCTTTGACTCAAATTAATGAAATATTATGCGAATAAGGAGTTATGGATGAAAAATACAAAAGAATATCTAAGAAGGGAGGTTGTCCCATATTTATTTTAATGAGTTGATGAAAAATGATTGACACAGAGTTTTTTGTGTGTATAATTTCTAAGATCTAAATCATTAGATGTATTTGAAATAATGAAGTCACTTTATGGTAGAAATTTGAGGTTGAAATAACCTTATTTGATTTGTTAAATTTAGTAAAATGTAAAAAAATAGAAAATTCAATAGACCTAGAAATTATGGACCATAGATCACTTGTGGACCACACTAGATGATCAAGATATCTCCTAAACATTTTAGAAATGAATTTCTAAGGTATGAAAGTGTGGAAATATTGGAAAATGAGAATTTAAAAATAAATCACGTTGGGACGAAATGTCCCTAGTAGCGTAACTGCCTAGAATTTTTCATGGGTCAGCCCAACACTATAACGCTAGGCCAGCCCAGCACCAGCAACCAATCTCCAACCCAGTGCTATAGCACCAAGTTGAGCCCAATCCATATGAAGCCCATGGCAGGGACGGCATGACGGCAAGTAGCGGTGTCCGTACAAACAACCATATTTAATTTTGAAGTATTTTGACCTTCTAATCTCCAATCTAAATGATCGAATAGTCAATCTTGAGGTTTTTGAATATTTTGAATCTAATGGAATGGTCATATTGTTCAAAAGATGGCCAAATCATTTGAAGATGAATGACTAGATTTATTTTATTGATTTATGAACCCTACGATCTCTGACCTAGATGATCATGTAGTTGATCTTGGGGTTTTTGGACGTTCTAGATCTAATAAAAAGGTCAGATTATCCAAATAGTAGCTAGATCATGATGTTAAGTGTATAGATATGATGTTGTGATCGACTAAACTAGTTAGAGTATAATCTGAAATGATGATGTGTTAATGACCAGATCATGAGGTCTAAGAGGACAAAAGATGTGGTTCCCTAGATGAGGTATTGTGGTGCACTAAACTAGTCAGGATATGATCTGAGACATTGATCTGATGAGATGATGGTCAGATAGAGTAGTTTGAATGAGTGGCATAGAAGGGATGAGATGTATTTCCCTAGATTAATGTTGTGGTTGGTCAAACCAAAGGGTTTATGATATGTGATGTAATGTGATTAGTATTTTTATCACATGTGCTAGCTATATCTATATTACTTAATGAGTTGCTATGACTCACCCCAATATTAATAAATTTTTTTTACAGAGAATGTCACTTGTGAAGGACATTAGTCGTGGCATGATGATAGATGTGGTAGAGTTTTTCTATGGAAGTGATTTTCAAATAGATGTTGTAATTCTATTTTTATTTTAAAAAAATGTACTTGACCACATTATGGATTTTATGGAATTTCTATATTTTTTTAATTATGAGTTATTGTGGTTCCCTTTATGGTTATATTTCATCTCAAGTGCGATAGATCTTAGGAGATTCACCCCTAGATTTGGAAATGGCAATTAATTATGCTATCCCTGGGGCCAGGGTGTGACACCACTTATTAGGCTTAGCTGTACATAATATAATCTCCAACACAGATAATAAATTATAACTTTATAGTGCTTCGAACTCCTCTTATGATGGATTTGATATAGCTTTGAACTCGTTGATTGTTGGAGCACCTTGGAGTGAATGCACTTAAGATTTAATTAAGGTTCTTATGATTGATTCCTGTTTAACTCTTAGAACCCTCAAAAAAAATTTATGTTTTCAATGGAACTTCTATTTATAAGTTCTAGGGCTTTTAAGCATTTGGAAGAGGACCATTTGAAATTTAGCATTTGTGAAACGTCTCATTAGTTTACCGACTACTACAAATATAAACCTCTTTTGATGTAACCTCTTCTCTATAGAAAAACTCCATAGGCGATTGTGGCCTCCGAAGAACTTTGTAGTTCTCCTTTGTCCACACCTTTATAGAATATGGTCTTCATAGAGAGCTTTACTGTAATGCCCCACTCTCCTAGGGTCGTTACTCTATTTTACACCGTAAATCCACATGATCACACCATGATTTTCCCACCTCCAGGGTGGGTTGCTGCGATATTTTTTTTGTTAACCTAATTTCTACAGAAAATTGGATAGAGTCTCCCTTAAAATAGGGTTGTCCACCTAGGTATAACCATTTATTACATATTATGATACATCTTTTTCATTATAATTCATAAAAGTAAAAATTATACACTCCAATATTTCTCTAATCATCCACACAACATCCTTATAACTCCATAGGCTCCTCTAGGACCGTGGCTGCATCATGATGACAATGAATCCACCATACAATTTCTATTCCAAACACATCACTGCAATATTACATCGATATGGCTATAAATTACAATTATACATCATGAGATATAAATTAATTACAATTACTATATACATAAAATATGAATTTCTCAATTACCATACAAAAAACATATAAATTCAACTATTATACTTTCTTAGCAATCTTGCTCCTTTTGGACTTGACTTGTAAACTAAAAAGAATAAAACAAGGGTGAGTCTAAACAGACTCTGTAAGTGGACTGCGTGATAATCAATAATTCAACTAAAATCAAGAAAATCTCATCCATCCAAATAAATAGGGATCCATAAGGTATCCCACACACCAATCCAAATAGATACGTTTTCAAACT